>JAHWFO010067713.1:0-17365 GCA_023313115.1 Rhysida immarginata
GCCCGTTACAGAGGCTCTTTTCTTTTTTTTTCTGACAAAAAAATTGTATTTATCCATCATATTAAATATTTTGACTTTTATATATTTTAGCATTAACCGGGAAATAAAACTTTAGTAGAATTAGTTATGGAAAGCATCGGTCCTGGAAACCCCGAAAATGGTCCTGAATTTGTGGACAACAATGGAGTACAAGGAGGAGCCGACTTACAAATGGCCGAAGAAGAGATCGACCAAACAAATCTGATGATCGCAGCCCTGTATTTACAGAAATGTCCAGTGACGTTGCTTAATGAAGGCTCCACACGTGAGATAGCGGGACGACTTAGGATTCCGTACCGACCTGGAGTAAACCTCAAACGTAGCATCAAAGAAAAATTAAGAGACATTAGAGCTGGGACGATCATTCACCCTGATACTGCGGGATGGGAAACGGCCGATCTTGATGATTTTTTGGAAGATGGAGTCATTCGTTTTACCACTGGAAGAGAGGTACACGCTCTAGAAGAAATGACAAGGAATTTCGACAGACAAGCGACTGCTGTAGAAGATTTCGTTGAACTCCATCGACAAGACGTGCAACGTTATAGAGAGAGAATTAAATTGCATTTATATGATGGATATACAGACATTTTCGACTATTTAGTACTATTCGAAGACCAAGCCCGGTCTCAAGAGGTACCCTTACCCATGTGGACTAAAATTTTTCCAAGTTTTGTGGAAGCACATTTGAAGACTTGGATTAGAGGACTTTTACAAGACTTTGAGAACTGGAACGACGCAAAACGACAACTAATTGAAAGGTTTGGGCAAGCTCGCTCGATTATGGGAAGACAAAAGAAGATTTACTACCGTGTGCAAGGAGATAGTGAAAGTTTCGTTAAGTTTTACGCGGATATGAAACACATAAACGCCTCGCTAGACGAACCTTTAAGTGAACGGAAACTGTTGGGACTTGTGATGGAGAATATGAATGGATATCTGCAAGGAAAATTCTTACCCAACGCCGAGATGACCGAAGCTCAACTCGTGGCGACTTGTATGCATTGGGAACGAGTTCGAGACACAAAAAAAAATAAACGACGTCAAGAGGTAGAACGGGAAAGGGATGAGATCACCTGTAAGCCCCGAGACTCCATATCCTTCGTGACTAAGAAACTGGAAGAGAACCCAGAGAACTATCTCCTCCCGCACATCCTCGCGGAAGAGAAACCGAGAATCCGAGAAAGTATCATCGAGAGAAACGTTGAAGAAAAACGAAACCAAACCCGATTGGAAGTACCAAGGGGAAACATAGAACCTCACTTCATTGAATATCGTATAGAACCGAAGGGCTTTAGCAAGATCGCTCTAACTTTAGATTCGTTAGAAACTGAATTAATACTAGACACGGGGTCTAATATTACTATAATTCACCAAGATTTAGCACAGAAATTGAGAGGATGGCAAAGAAAAATATTCGAATCTAAAATTATTAAAGTAGCAAATAGTGCCGAACAACGTTTAGACTTTAAAATCGAAGCATGTATTGAAGAAGTTCAGCATCAAGCCTGTCTTCCTGTTTACGTTCAATTATGGGTATCTAATAAGTTGCCGTGCGATGGAATAGTAGGGTTGGACGTATTACGAAAGTTAAATTTTGGTTTCACACTCACGATCGTACCCCAGAAGAATACCGTGGAAAACCAAGAAAGGGAAAAGCAAGACATACAAGCACAAATTTTACGTGTGATACAAGAAAATGAAGCCCGGATGAACTTCGTTCGCGGAAGATATCCAAATTATCAACACCACATCGACACGGGGGAACATTCACCTGTCAAAATTAGACCTTTTCCACAATCACCGGCCAAATTGGAAGCGCTTCGGGATATCGTACGTGACATGGAAAGACAGCAAGTTGTAAAAAGGGTAGAAAGTTCTTGGTCCCTCCCTTACTTTCTAGTTAAAAAAAAGAACTCGTCAGAATATCGGTTTGTGTTGGACGCACGTCGGCTTAACGCCGTTACAAAACCGATGGTGTATTACCCTCTGCCCATAGACACCATTCTACGGAAACTCTCCCATGCAAAAATCTTTTCGGTCTTAGATCTTAAAGCCGCATATTGGCAGATTGAGTTGGACCCGGAATCCCAAGAAAAGACTGCGTTCGTTGTGCCAGGGTTGGGAGCTTACGCTTTCACCGTCATTCCTTTTGGCATACGCAATGGGGCACAAGTTTTCCAATCCCTTATGGATCAAGTGCTAGCCCCTGAAATCGAACCCTGGAGTTTCCACTATATGGACGACATTATAGTGGGAACTCCGGATCTAGAAACGCATTACGAGATATTGAAAATGGTTTTCGAACGCTTGGTGCGATTTAACCTTAAAGTAAACTTCGCAAAATCCAGGTTCCTTCAACAAGAGGTGGAGTTTTTAGGGTATCGGGTAGACGCTTTAGGACTCAGACCATCAAAGAAAAATATAGAGCCCATGTTAAGCTTCCCTAGACCGAAAAACCCCAAAGAAATCAGACGGTTCATCGGGATGATTCAATTTTATAGGAATTTCATCCCAGCGTTCAGCGAATTGAATCACCCTCTGCGTCAATTAACCCATAAGGATCAAAAATGGGAATGGACACAAAAATGTGAAGAAGCTTTCACCACGATTAAAAGGATTCTCACAGAACCTCCCATCTTAAACCAACCTGACTTCCGGTATCCTTTTGAAATACACTCTGATGCCAGCAAAACGGCAGTGGGGGGAATGTTGGTACAAACTATCGAAAACCAAAGAAAGATCATCGGGTATTGTAGCCGATCGTTGACGTCGTTAGAGAGTCGGTACTCCGTGATCGAATGGGAATGTTTGGCGGTATTGTATGCCGTAAAGACCTTCCGACCTTACATTGAAGGGACCCATTTCGATATTTATTGCGATGCTCAAGCCCTCGTCTGGCTAGATAATTTCAAAGATCAACATGGAAGAATTACCCGTTGGGCTTTGAAGTTGCAAAGTTACGATTATACCATCCATCACAAACAAGGCAAACTCAATCACATCCCCGATGCCCTGTCTAGGAGCCTATACATTCGAGAGAACTCCGACATGTTTGATTGGGTTAAGGAACAGAAAGGAGACATACAATACCATCGTATCAAAGAAAAACAAAAGGCGGGATGGAGAATACGAAACGAGGTACTGCAAAAAAAGAGAAAGATACGATGGGTCACTTACGTCCCCTCTCCAGCAAAAAAAAAACTGTTAAAATACTGGCATGTCACCGGACCCCTCATCCATCCTGGTATACGCAAGATGTACGCCTTGCTAAGGAAAAGATACTTCTGGCATGGTATGTTTAAGGATGTACGGGAATTTGTGGTGAACTGTGCCGCTTGTCAACAATGTAAGCCGAAAACGGTTTCCACTCCGTTCAAGTACATCCGGCGAAACGTCACCGGACCGATGGTTTTGTGGTCCATCGACGGGTTCGGACCATTACCCCGATCTCCAAAAGGAAATCGTTACTTGATAGTACTCGTAGATGTATTTTCCGGGTGGATAGATGCGCAACCGACGGCCCATCTCATCGGAAAAAATATCCAAAATGTCTTAGAACACAACATTCGTATTTGGGGACGGCCCGATCGGTTGATTCACGACAACGCAGCATGTTTTTCGAACGCCCAAGTACGGAGTTACCTGGAAGTAAAAGGAATACAAGATGTGTGTAGCGTTCCTTATTGCCCGCGGACGAACCCCGTGGAAAGATACATGAGAACGCTTTTAGAAAAACTCCGGATTTGCCTGATCGGGAAACCTAAGGAAGAATGGGAAGAACACCTTCCGAAAATCCTGTTCACGATGCGGGAAACGATAAACGAAGAGACTCTGTTCACCCCGTCCCAATTAATGACCGGCCTAGACAATCTAAATGAAGAAAATCGAGATTACGACCCGAAAATACATGAAGAATTGATCCGGGAAGCGTATTGTCGGCGTTGGACTAAACATCGTACAAAAAAAAAAAACAGCGAAAACACTGAAATTCGCGGATGGGGATATTGTGTGGGTTCACTCAAGAGTAGCTACAGGGAAGAGAACCGCTAATAGGAAATTAGGAGTGTTATATCGCGGGCCGTTTGTCGTTGTGAAACAGTTGGACAACAATACTCATGAAGTACAAGAATTGGGAGACAAAAAACACTCTTACAAGTTGAGGGTAAGTGCCCTCGATATGAAAAGATTTCGGGGAGAGTATAGAGTGCCTTAAACGGCAAATTGGACTCTTTTAATCTACTTCAGTGGCCAAGGGGTTACTGTTTTCCTCCCCTGATTATAAAGAAAAAAAAAGGGAAACTCGCGCTCTCCTTAGCGCCCTTTTCGATGTTTTGGGGCTCACTGTCGTATTTGACTAGGAGAAGTCGCCGTTACCCGAACCTATTACAAAGGTTCTTCGTTGAGTGGGGGAGGACTGTAACGGTCAGTTTTGACGTTACAATTTTGTCTTTCTTCTCGCTCTTTCTTCCCTCCCCCCCCCCTCTCTTTTGTCTCTCAACGATTTCTTGAAAGTAGATTCCGACTACGTCATTACGAAATTGTTGGGTATAAGTTTGGTTGTTGACGTAGATTGTGGATGGTCTCTATGATGAGTCGAGACAAACAATGGTTGAAATTCACGTTTACGCCAACAATGAATATTTAGATACGAGCTACGAGTCGTTAAAGAAAGAGATGGAATTTTTATAAGAAAATAGGTAGTAGAACGACGGCAACCATAGCAGAAACAGGATAATGAGGAGAGACTTGGATGAACTAAAGGAACCTTTTCCCAGATGATGATTTGGCATGATAAGTTACTCGAGTTTCTACCGATGAGACGAAAGATGTCACGATAGAAAGTGAAGATGAATTATTTCGGCCAGAATTCGACGTCGTTATAAATGACGGTCAATAATTGAAGTTTTTATAGATGGGACAATTAGATGATCAAACATCGAATACACGGAAAACGAGATTGAGACAAGAAATGTTTTTCGGTATTGAACGTAGTATTGGGCCATGATATCATCAAGTAACCTTTATCGATTATGCCGTTTTTGTGTATTTTCTTTTCTTAGGTCATTCGATTTCTCACTGAGGAGAAATGGGTCTGCGACGAGATACCTCACAAGTTCTACTCAACAAAGTCATGTCCGATGATGGAACCGACGTAAACGAGCAAAAAAAAAAAAAAAACTGTTGGTGTCGTAAGAGTATATTTTAGTTTAGTACAGTAAGCTCCCTACTAACATCCTCAAAGCCGTGTGTTTTGCGACTTTGAGTCTCCCTCCTTCTTCTCCGTTATTGTTATGATAGAACTTAATTTTCCCTTCCCTCTTGCTGTTACTTAAACTCATACCTCTAAGATTTTGAAAAAGCAAACGCCACAAACAAGATTTGAGACTACCGTTCTGACTTTCTTGAGATGTTTATGCAAATTAATATGGACTCCTAAACTCTAGGCGACTCTAGAATTTTCAAAGGACAATAACATTTAAATCTGTTTACTTTAAATATACCTTTTTTATAATTTTTTTATTCTTTTTTCTGAACGCCCGGTGGCGATAATAATAAAAAAAAAAAATAAAATAAATAAAAATAAGGATACAACTGTAAAGACACTTGACTGAACGTCTTACCTTATAGAAAAGTTTTCTTGATCTGTTGCATATTTCTATAGTCGACGAAATAGAATAATAAAGCCCCGGTTATTTTTTGTCAGACATGGTTGTTCTTGTGGTAATCTTATTTTATAACCTAGCACATGAACCTCTTTCTTTCCTTTATCCTCGGAAGGATTAATATGAAGATGAGTGTCTGAGTTCGTTAATGTTCGATTAATATTTGGATTGATAACGAAAACTAGAAACTCCTTTGTTAATATTTTGTTGCCTTTTTATTTTCCGGTTTAGGAAGAGCGTTGAACGGGGAACGTTGCGTCAATCAAGAAAAAAACGACCTAATGCACTTTCGCCCGTTACACCAGTACCATGACAATTCGTCGGGAACCGCACACGATGGGATTCCATGGCCGTGCTGCTGCCCACAAGCCCCACATCAGCAGGGTCAACGCCAAGCGACGTCTGGAGTGGTGCAAAGCCCACAGAAACTGGACAATGGACCAATGGAAACGTGTAATGTGGACAGACGAATCTCGCTACACACTCTGGCAATCCGATGGACGAGTTTGGGTTTGGCGTATACCTGGAGAACGCTTCTTACCTGAGTGCACAGAGCCCACAGTCAAGTTCGGAGGAGGAGGAGTCATCGTGTGGGGCTCATTTTCATGGTACGGACTGGGCCAGCTCGTTCCTGTGCAAGGAATCATGAACTACGACCGTTATCTGAATGTTTTGGACAACTGTGCACTTCCAAAGTTGTGGCAATTTTTCGGAAACGGGCCATTTCTCTACCAACACGACAATGCTCCTTGCCACAAAGCGAGGCGTGTACAGCAGTGGTTTGCGGACTCAGGGGTCGAAGAAATGGGTTGGCCGGCACAAAGTCCCGACCTCAATCCTATAGAGAGTCTGTCGGATGAATTGGAAAGACGCTTGCGGGCCAGATCACATCGGCCAACTTCTGTACCTGAACTGATTCTCGCTCTTCGGGAGGAATGGAGGAACATTACGGAAAGTACCTACCAACATTTGGTGGAAAGTCTTCCCCGAAGGGTGGAAGCTGTGATTCGGGCAAAGGGATGTGCAACGCCCTATTGATTTCCATGAAATCGTGGCTAGAGCGCAAACGTGCATGTGTCCGGATATTTGTGATCATATAGTGTATGTCAATTTTGAGGAATCCAATGAATAGGAAGTTCTGGGTGGCCTATCCCATGGTGCACTTTTCATCATCCCAAATATGCAAATTAGGACACATTCAAAATTTATCTCAAAAATCTTAAGGGATAAAGAAAAAACCCAATTGCAAACTTGTTCAGCATAAAAAAAAAAAAAACAAAAAAAAAATCATCCGAATCGGACCAACCAATCACCCACAATCACGTGGTGAACTGTTTGTAGCTTACAAACAGTCACACTGCACAAGGAAAACTGGATGTTGATATTTCCACCATGTAAAGCATGCAAATCAAAAAATTAACATAAATTACTATACTCACATTCACTCTCATGCGGAAAAACAAATAAAAGGCATGTTTCAGCACACAGAAGACAGAACAATTCCAGGATGGCAAGCTACACTGTTCCGGAAATGGTCAATATGATCTTCTGCTTCGGAGAGGCAAGGTTGTATCGAGACAGATACCCTAACGAACAGCATCTATCTCGTAAAACAATGCGTCACATTATTCAAAGATTCAAGGCTATAGGGAATGTTAATGCAGAACGAGGACGACCAAGGGCACAAGGCGACGAGGATACAACAACACTAGTTCTGGCTGCAGTTGCTGCAAATCCCCACACAAGCAGCAGAGCAATTGCTGCAGATGTTGGGTGCCATCAGAGAACTGTTCTCAACATTCTACACGCACATCATTTTCACCCATACTCTATTCATTGTCACCAGGAGTTACCGGCATTGGATTATGTTCCTAGGGCCGCCTTCTGCAACTGGTTACTTACCTGCCTGGATGACAATCCAGACTTCATTCATGAGGTGTTGTGGACAGATGAAGCCCAGTTCACCAGGGATGGAGTTATCAACAGGCACAACCATCATTATTGGGCAGACGAAAGCCCACGATGTCTGCGAGAAGCAACTCATCAAGTGAACTAGAGAATGAATGTGTGGTGTGGATTGTACAATCCCACTGTGGTTGGACCGTATTTTTACGATGAAACACTGACTGCAGAGCACTACCGGGCTGAAATTCTCAACGTGGTAGTCACCGACTTCATTGACAATTTGCCATTGGCCTCGTATCAGCGCACGTAGTTTCAGCATGATGAAGCTCCTCCACATTACGGGTTGGTCGTTCGCGAGCGTCTAAGTGAGATGTTTGGACAACAATGGATTGGCCGAGGATGACCAGTTCGTTGGCCACCCCGCTCCCCTGATTTTACATCACTTGACTTTTTCTTGTGGGGATACCTGAAGGACAAGGTTTATGCTACGCAGCCCGCCTCACTGGAGGATCTGGTTCAACGAATCCAGCAAGCGTGCCGAGCAGTGACACCAGCCATGCTTGCCGATGTTTTGGCGTCAGTTAGGTTCCGTGCCCAATTGTGTTATGGTGCCCACGATCGTCACATCGAGCATTTTGTAGAATAACTTTTTTTTAAAACTGTTTGAAGTAACTTGTTTGTGCAGTGTGACTGTTTGTAAGCTACAAACAGTTCACCACGTGATTGTGGGTGATTGGTTGATCCCATTTGGATGATTTTTTTTTGTTTTGTTTGTTTTTTTATGCTGAACAAGTTTGCAATTGGGTTTTTTTCTCTATCCCTTACGGTTTTTGAGATAAATTTTGAATGTGTCCTAATTTGCATATTTGGGTTGAAGAAAAGTGCACCATGGGATAGGCCACCCACAATTTCCTATTCATTGGATTCATCAAAATTGACATATCTGCTTCAGTTCAATAAATAAAAGGGCGGTTCAGACTTTTGTATTCACCCTGTATACATACGTAAAACACATCGATTACAATGAAAAGTATTTAAAATTACTATTATACTAGGATAATGTGATAATTTGGATAATGCATATTATATGTCAAAAAAAATATGTAGAGCTTAAAAGGATAGACAGATGACATTATTTTATTGATAGAAAACGCTAGTGCTTATAGTGTAAACTGTCTTGACTAGTTTTAATAGGAGTCAGAATTTTTTTTTTAATTGTCTCGTCTTTTATATATTTCACTGTGGCTCTTAAAGTATCACTCGTAGAGTCATGTTTCTATTTTTGTTAGGAAGCCTATGGAATCTACTGTCAGGGGAATATTAATTTCAAATTAATGCAAATAAAATAAAAAAATTACTGCACCGCTCTTACGTGAAAAAACAAATTGAATAAAAAAACAAACCTTTTTTCACATTTCCGTCGATATCTAAAAAAACAAAGAACAAACACGAATTAAGGTACCGTTTTTAAGACTCATACAAAATTGTAATATTACAGCTCTCATTGAAAAAAAAAACGTGATGTCTTTGTCTCTTTCACTTTTTAAGTTCTACTAAGTTAAATTAAGGTATTTCATATTTTCATTTCTTTTCAGGAAAAATTGAAACAAATAAAAAAATACTGTTAAGTTTTTTTTTATATCGGTTAGGTTACATTTTAAAAAATTACTTTGACACCATAAAAGTTAAGTAATCTGTTTTCAAAATATTGGCCACCGTTATGTTTTCCTCCGGAGAAAATTGTCCAGGCTCTGGAAAAGATGGTAATCGGTAGGGGAGAAGTTTGGAGACTACGGGGGTTGTGGAAGCACCTCGTAGCCCAGAGCCTGTAGCGCCTGCACGGTCGTTCGCGCAACGTGCGGACGCGCGTTGCCATGCAGCAGAAGGACGCCTTTGCGATGCACAAGTGCAGGTTGTTGCTGACACAGTTTTGTGTACATACGATGCAATTCGCGACAGTAGGTCGCAGCGGTAATCGTCTCCCCCTGCTGCAGGAAGCTGTAATGCACTAAATCACGGATGTTCCATCAAACTGTAACCATGAGCTTCCTGGGGTGCAGGGGGGGGGGGGGGGGGATTAGGGAACTGTCGCGGAGGTTCATCAGCATCCAGGCACTATGCTGACCGTTTCCTATTGTCGTATAGGAGCCACTTCTCGTCGCAGGTGACAATGCGATCAAGAATCCCCGCTTCCGATGGCGCAAAAGCAATTCCGTACACACTTCCAACCGACTCTCTTTTTGGTTTTCCGTAAGTTCTTGTGGGACCCATTTGTCCTGCTTTCTCACCTTGCCGATGGTCCTAAGGTGTCTACTGACAGTCGACGCCGAAAGAGCACGATCCCCTGCAAGGTCCGAGCAGTTTTTGACAGGGTCCTCTTCCACAGATCGCTTCAGATAAGCGTCATTCAACACGTTGGGCGGTCTGCCGCGTGGCTCATTTGCCAAGTCCGTCACTCCCGCCCGGAAATTTAGGAACCAACGTTTGACAGTACGTTCTTTTATGGTGCGTACACCGAATACCTTATTGATGTTTCTAGAAGTATTGGATGCAGTGTGATTCAACCTGCACTCGTAATGCATTATCACACGTGTGAAGTCGTGACTATCTTCGCGTGGGTTCAAACGCTATTAAATATTATCGCAGACATGCAAGTTTCAGGCAGCTGGGGCGCTGATAGGTTTATCTCTGGGAATGTACCACTTTGTTATGGGTACTTGCTACTAAACGTGGAACCGACCTCGAAATCCGACATTTGATATGCAACGACTTGATATTTGTGTTGTTGCTCTCTAGATTATTGCGTCGTTGTTTCGCTTAACAGGTATACCAACACCCTCTAACCCTCGGCTAATTTTATCAAAGAAATGGATACGCTTTTCGACATCTGTAATTCTAGGAATCTGAAAGACACAAAGAAAAACAGGCAACCCATTCAGTCGTTCAACAATCACACAGAAATTATGCAACAATCTATTGAAATGTTTAAGAAATTAAACTTTGTTGGTGGACAAACAAAAATACCATTGTATCGATGGATGGATCGCAACATTGAATGCTTTAATTGGAATTTGGGATGAGCTACACAGGCAGTAAGGTTTACATTTTCTTTTAACAAGTAGATTTAATCAGGACTGCTTGGAAAATGCATTTGCTGTAATTAGCGGACGAGGTGGCTTCAGAGACAATTCATATCCTATGCAACTTAAGCATTCACTAAAAAGAGTTAAGACAAATACACTGTTGAAGCCTAGTGAAAATGCAAACTGCCAATATGATTTAGAAAAATTATTGATTGGATTATCTGAAATGGAAAAATTTAAAAACCAAGCACCAAAAACCATACTGCCTGTGATCAATAATCCAGCAACAATTGATTGTGCTGAAGATTTTCATGAAATACCCATTTCTATTCAAGAAGAAAATGCACTTGTGTATCTAGCTGGCTACTTTAGTGCTAAGATTACCTGGAATATGATTGTGATAATTGTAAAAAATGTTTGTAAATCCCAACACACAATTATCTGATCCAAATCAAATGTTTATGCTTTGGAAAGATTACAAAAGTGACTCAGGTCAAATCAACTGCCTAACAGTGCCAGTGTAAATAAATCTGCCATGAAGGTGCTGCATTTGGCTGGAGTAAGAGTACGATTGATGGAATACCTTAAAAGTTACTTGTCCTCCAGTTGGTTTCATGGCTGCCATCAGGCTTGATAAAATAAGAATCAAAATGGATGCCTGCAACAATGAATTGTCCATACTTTCTTTATATAGTGTTTTAGTGTTCAAATATTATTGTCGTCATCTGTTAAAATTATATAATTAAAAGAAAATTTTTAGTTTATATGTTTATCGATAAATTTGAGATCGCCAGTTCAAATCCAGGCACAAATGGCGTTATGTGTATATACAGGGTGTCCATAAAAGGTCCGACACATTTTATCTGTGTATTGACAAAAAACTAATAAAGATAAACAGAAACGGATTTCAATATATGAAGCTGTAACTGAAAACGTTTTATAAAACAAAGTTAGTAGACCCCAACATATGCTCCTTGGGTCACACGGAGGATATCAGCCGATAATCAATTTCTTGCCCTGTTCTTTTGAGCATATCGACATCCACCTTGTTAATAGTGTCACGTATAAGGTTGAGTAAAAGTTACCTGTTTTATCCCTCTAAATCTTGCCTTAACAGAAATAATTGGCCTAATGATCGTACTGTGCCTTGTGCTTACCCGCAATAACCCTTAAAGTTACTAAGTTTTATTTTAGAAAATCAAATGTTTAATGAAGATTTCAAATGATGTCAAATGAATTTTTCTTAAGGTTTATTAAAAATTTAAGGTAATATCATGGAATAAAAATACTGGAAGCGCCTCTCTCTATTCCAAGAGCGTAGTCAAAATACAACAGCACACCTGGTGGCATCCATGATAAACTAAGTACGTTATTACTGCTTTAGTGAGAAATGTAGAATAAAGAGAACTATTAAAAAATTGCTCACAGACATTTGGCAAAATATAGCCAGTAAATAAAATATTAAAAAGTTTTAAACAATTTTTTTTTGCATGGGAGCGATAGCTGGATATAGTGTTTCATCATGTATGCCACCAGGTTGCACGAACATGCAAAAATTGCTGCAGAGGCGCTTCCAGTACTTTTATTCCATGGTAATAAATATAAAAATATGGGTTCTAATCAAAAGATTTCAGAAATTTGAATAAAAAAATGGTATAAAACAGAATGGCATAATAGTGTATAAAACTTAAAATTGACAACGACGTGATCAACTTACAAAGTTAACAATGTGATGTTAATAGCAGAATTATTATAATAGAAAAAACAGACTAAACTCATCTAATTTATAATTGACTCCTACGGATCATTGGGGGTCTTCTCAAGTCACATCAGTGTGCTCCCCAAGATTCCACACACACATTAAAAACAGAAATTGGGTCATTCCATACCAAATCAACCAGGCGTCTATGCCAGTAGGTCTTGGAATTTGATAATGTTTGGTTATTTGTTTCATGCATTAGTGTAAAGAAAAATACAAAATTTTATAGATTTTTTGGACTTTGGTTTTTGAGTTATAAATTTTAAAGTTTTAAAAAAAGCCGAAAAACGACGGGTTTTTGAAATAATTTCTTAAAACCTATTGGAGCTATAAAGCTGTAACAGGTGTCATCTTTTTCAGTTTTTAACGATCTTTCTTTTGATATATATGACCATATTCTTAAAGTATAATATTTTTCCAAAAAAAAACTAAAAATTCTTTTTTGTATTTAGAAAAAAACCCTTTTGATTTTTATTAAAAATATGTTATTCTAACATGTGCTGGCTCAAGGTGTGCAAAATTTCAAAATGGAGAAACAGAGCGTTTATGAGATAAAAAATTTTGACCAACAACAAGTACACTAAAAACGCTGTGTAAGTTTATTTAAAGAAGTACAAAAACTCAAATACAGTATTTACAAATCACAATTTAAGTGTCTCTTATTTTAAATTTTTTTTTATTTTTTTTTTTAAATGATGGTATACTTCAGGTATACTCCTTAATTTTTGAAATTTTTTTATGTTTTTCTTCTTACAGGGGTTGTAATATTTTATTGAAAATAAAGTCCATTCACTTTTTTCATCTTTACTTGCCATTATAAAGTCTCTTGAAATGTAGTTTGGATTATAAAAAATTAATTATTTTTGTAAAAAATTTTTACAATAACGAAACTGTTTTTTTACTACATTTTTCAAAATGAAAAAACAAAAAGACACTTTTTGATAAAAAAGATTAGACACAACACACACTCAGTCTTCACTGTTAACTGGTTACAAGGAAACCGACCATGATGCAATCACTGACAAACAGAGACAAGTGAAGACTTGTAAACTTTCAGGTTGTGACAGGTTTGTTTTGAAAGCTTCAGCTGTTATTTAGACTGAATGAATTTATAAACATGTACGAGGGGAGATCAAAAAGTAAGTTGCACTTCTACGGTATGGCCATTTATTACACCACCTTTACAAAAGCAACACGGCTATAGCAGCATACAATGTAGATTCACTTTTCCACATAGTCCCCAAGAGACCCTAAACTTTTATCCGAACGATCAACCAACTTTTCGATTCCGGATGCATAGAAATCTCCTCCAGAGTTTTGTAACCACACGGTGACAGCCGCTTTTACCTCCTCATCGTTTCGAAATCGTTGTCCACCGAGTTCCGTTTTGAGCTTACCGAAAAGATGAAAGTCGCATGATGCTAAGTCGGGACTGTATGGAGGATGTTGCCAAACCTCCCATTTGAATCGCTGCAGCAGTTCGCACGTTTGGCGGGCCTTGTGAGGTGTTGCGTTATCGTGCAACAAAATCACATCGGTGCTCAATTTCCATATACAGCAGTGATTTCACGATGAATGTCCGTGCAATTCACCCGTTTGGCCCATAGAAATCGGATTGCTGCTCGCACCTCAAGTTTGGAGAGGACATCCAGCTGACGCGCCATTGCTTTTAGCCCGCTAGTCACACAAAACGCGACGGGAAACCACAGCAACCGTCCTAACCGACGTCTGCGCAGTTAATGTCCCTTTCTCCGCTTTGCCCAAGATTGCGACACACAGCGCGCTCCTGCGGCGAGTTAGTGCAACTTACTTTTTGATCTCTCCTCGTATCTAGATTTATGATATCTTATTTATACAGCCTATCAGAAACGCTTTATATATTCTTAAGATACTTTATTATTATTCTTTATACCTGTATATTCTAATATTGGCAGATCTTGACAGTTTTTAGTGTACCTGTTGTTGGTCAAAATTTTTTATCTCACAAACCCATTGTTTCTCACTTTGAAATTTGGCACACCTTGAGCAGCACATGTTAGAATAACATAATTTTTTAATAAAAATCAAAAGGGGTGTTGTTTCTAAATTCAAAAAAAATTTTTAGTTTATTTGGGAAAAATATGTATTTTAAGAATATGGTCATGTTGTATATCAAAATAAAGAGCATTAAAAACTGAAAAAGATGACTCCAGTTCCAGCTTTCTAGCTCCACTAGTTTTTCAGAAATAGCCAAATAACTATTTCAAAAACGCGTCGTTATTCGGCATTTTTTTTAAACTTTAAAAATTTATAACTCAAAAACCGTAAGTCCGAAAAATCTAAAATTTTGTATGTTTCTTTACATTAATCCATGGAATAAATAATCAAAAACTACCAAAATCCAAGACCTACTGTTTCAAAATTATTTTTAAACTGGTTGATTTGGTATGGAATGACCCTATTGAAAAATAGCCAAAAGTAATTACAAAAGTATTAATATACCTGTGTGAAAACACATAAGCATATTCATGAAGAGTGGCTGGAAAACCCACAGGAAAATTTAATGCATAAGCATTAATAAAATCAAATAAACTTCTGAAATGGAGACTCTTTTACTCCATTAATTGATTACCATAATTATATATTATAAATTATCGCAAATGACTTGATAAATAAAATAATACTTTTTTTTTAATTACAATTTCCAAAACGATGACAATTAAAATTTCTACCGCTGTTAACAATGAATAAGGGCTCTTTGTTAAACTCAGCGCTGAATCTATCGCTTGACCATGGCCTACAAGAATAAAAGAAAGCCAGTCCATCGGTTTTTCACAAATTCATAGGGAGAGTTGCTTTATTTTCTCGCAATGCGACACTAGTAGTGCCTAGTTATTGCATTGAGAGGCTACTATTCATTAACGTTATCTTATAATTTACTAGTCAGAACGTTATGAAATTTTGCACACATATTTCAGATGTATTAAGAAACATAACTGCCAAGTTATGCGTAATAGTTTTTCTTCGAATTATTTTTGAAAAAGAGTAATTGTTCCTAGGACCGCTATAAAATTTTGTAATCATAGAATATGTCCTTAATTTTTTTCTGGTAAAGAATGAATTCAAGAATGGGCTGAACTAAAAGATTTTTAATATATAGTTCTGATTAGGGGATATGATTTTTATAAATTAAATCTGCGGTAACGCACATAATTTTTAAGCTCAAAAATTTATAACAAAAATTCTATTTAACTTCTACTTCAAATTATGCTTTATACTGTATATTAAAGAATGTGAAAAAAATGTAAGCACAATCTTTCTTAGGTTTGAAGATACAGGTGGACCCTCGTTATAATGAAGAGCTAGTGACCAAAAAATCGTTATTAGTTATAATAAAAATCCTGGAGAACAATAAGACCTGCGCTCTCGGCCACGGAGCCGAGAGAGAAAAATCATTATTTTCATGTAAAAGCAAAGAACATGTGAGGAATACATCTAATCTCATTTTGAAAAAAATTGTAAATCATACCTATTAAATTATGCTACTATAATAACTAATCAACACTGCTGAAAACACAAGAAAATTTATTCAGAAAAAGCCAATATCTCGAAAGATATTAATAGTGTAAAATAGAAAAAAACTGCACATGAATAACAAAAAACGCATTTGCAGTGAATGGGAAATAAAAAAATCGTTTTTCCCAAATTGTTCCTTGTTTCTTTAATGTTAAAAAATTAAGGTCATTAATTTTCTGCAATATTCTAATTTAGAAACAGTAAAGCCACTTATCAGGCGAGAAAGCCATAGTATTTGAATTTCCCCAATCTGATAGAGTGTCACGTGTTCTGGAGACAACTTTTAATCTCAGAATGGATCGGTGTGCGGCCCATATGGCGATGTCATCTGCAAAAATGTTGATATTTACTCCCGCTGGGAGGTTATTTGAAATGCCCATCATAAAGATATTAAAAAGGACAGAACTTAGTGAGGAGCCCTGAGGGAGTTCCCTGGCTTAGGCTTGCCAGGCGGTACCTCCTGGATATTTAATGCCCATCCGTCGGTGTTTAAGGAAGGCGGAAATCCATATAGACATACGTCTTGGTAGAGGGATTCTGGCGAACTTACTGATGAGGGTTTCATGATCAACGGAGTCGTATGCTTTAGTTAAATCCATAAATACAGCCCCTAGTGATTCCCCTTTCTGCCACGCAGTGTAAATGTCGTTCACCAAACTTATGACAGGAAAAGTGTAGATGGATCCCTTACGAAAACCTGTGATGCATGGAGGGAAGATATGGTGTAATTCCAAAAAGTGCTTAGTCTATTGTTGACTATCCTCTCCATGAGTTTTACGAGGCAGGATGTTGGTGCTATAGGCCTGTAATTTTGTGCGAGAAAGGGCGATTTATTAGGTTGCAGAATGAGGTGGATAAAAGATAGTTTCCATTCTTTAGGGATTATGCCTGTCGTCCAGGATTTGTTAAAGTGCTCCAGCAAGATCTTTAGTTGGCTCTTATTTAGCTTGGTAAAGGTTTTACCTAGCAATTTATCAGGTCCAGAGCCTTTGACTTGTTTTTGAGGGCTGCCTTGAGTTCCAGGATGGTAAAAGAAGTTCCCATTGGTCATGTCGTGACTTCGGGATGAAGGTTGTTGGAAGAGGAGTTGGCCATCTGAGTTGCTTTTCCACTGACATTCTCACTGCCTGCTCAAGTATAGCAATGGCTGATTCTTTAGGATCTTTTGTGGAGCCATCTTGGTTCCTTATAAGTGGAGTCGTGTACTTTGTCTGTTTACCGCTTATGCCAACAGAATAAATTTAATGGAGAAATTCAATCCTTTCTTTTTTTGTATTCACCCACCCACCCTCCACCTGTAATCCCAATCCCCATTCTTTTTTATAGATCTCCATCCTCCACCTAGACCCCCCCCCCCC
>JAHWFO010067718.1:0-27658 GCA_023313115.1 Rhysida immarginata
GAAAGAAGGCCTGAAAACGGAAACTTCGTACATTGTTTCGCCATCATTAGTCGACCAAATTTATGGCTTATTATTGGTAGAAACAGAATTAACAATGATGTAACAATGTATGGCTTTTGCGTTATGTTTAGGTGGTGTTGGCCGGGGCGTGACCACCGAGAGAGATCGCCTCCGCATTGAAATGTAATACATTGATACTGCATCATAGATCGTGTAAATTCAGAGCTTGTTTTTGGTAGAAATACGAATAACAATGCACTGTCTATGATGATGTAACAATGTATTACATTTCAATGCGGAGGCTTTCTCTCTCGGTGGTCACGGCTGGGGCCTGTCTTTCTCGTTAGCCTGGGCACCACCCGAGGCCTACAAGATAACAAGGCCTGGAAGCGAAAAACTCACCTGACCAACTGGGTGCTAGCAACAATCCCAACAATGCTGGCCTCGGGCACCACCACTTTGACGAAACAATGATTTATCTTTTCCATGTCGAGGCCTGGTAATTTCTAGAAGGCCGTGGATCACCTTAATCATCACCTCAAGACTGAGCACGAAAATTTCATACATTGTTACATGATCAGAGCTAGTCATAATTAAGATTGGTAGAAATGCGATTAAAGATGTCTACCTATGACGTTTCCGCGCTCAGGCTTTGGAGTCGTTTCCGCGCCTGAGCGAATTGGAGTCGTTTCCGCTTGTTCACTGCAGACAGCACAGGTGTGACGGACAGTGCATTCAGAGACCGTTTTGGAGGACCCCTGATTAAGGTGAGCAGTGATTTGATGCACAGTTGCCCTTCTGTTATCCTTTACCAGTCGTGACAGTCTCCGTTCTGTCCGATCATCAACCATCCACGGTCGGCCACAACGCGAACGTTTAGACCCCGTTTTACGGATAACCAGCTGTCCAGTCTTTAAATACTCTTGTGCACCCCACGAATGTTGTTGTTTCGCTGATACTCGCTCCATAGCTCCAAGCACCTACAATGATCCCGCGTTCGAAGGCTGTTAAATAGTTGAAGAATGGAACACGTCTACTGTTGTCGACGACACTCGCCTTCCCTTTTGATATTGTTCCGGCCCGCTAGCAATATTGTGGCGACATCCGTGCGCGCATTTGCATAAACATGTCGGGTGGTCCTAATAATATGCTCACTCATTGAGGAATGTGTCCAACTGATTAGGACTGCAATAGAACACTCCTTTTGAGACAACATAAGAGCAGGCAACCTCCCAAAGACTCATTTCGACATGTTTAACCCATTGAAATTCGACTAAATCGTTACGTCTCCCTTTTCAGATGACTAGAAAGTGTGCAATCGTTCTATGCAGTTGCTACGAAATTACTTGTACTCATTCTCGTAAAACGAACAAGGCTTAGGGTTCCATTAAGGGTCCCCCTGTTAAGATAAACAAGCCAGAAGAAGATGCAGTGGTAACCATGGGAATCATTGACGTAGTTGAAAAGAATGAATTGAGAGGATGGTCTCCTTTTGACTTGTCATTGTGATCAAGAAAGAGGTCGAGTGTAGCCCTATCAAGAAAGAGAAATTTTAGAGTAGGCCATGAATTGCTTTTAAGTTGGCCTTTCTCTCATAAATGCAAATGTGTGCAGAACAAATGCAGGGTCCTCCATATCTGGAACGAGGCTTACGCTAGGTGAGCCAAATGTAGACCCAACAAATCGTACCTTGAGGCTCCCCATTGACAAATAACTCCACTAGCCTCCTCCTTCTCCACTTTACGCGTACGTTTCAGTAGAAGAAGAAGGAAAGAAACTGCCAAGTCCAGGAAGTGTAAGGATTCGTAAGGCATGAACAGTCTTTCTCTTTCCAGGGTTCGTGCACAGGGTTCCTAGTAAGCCATCATCTGTCGTGTAATAGAGAGACCGTCGAAGCAATCGCGACACGGAGGGGTTGGTGTGAGTAAGCATGGCGTTACGGCAGAGAGAACATCGCGCTTTCCTTGTGGACACTTCATTTTAAAGAGAATCAGTCGCCCATGAGTGTGCAAAAGATCTTTTATCGCTACAACAGCTAAAGACGCGGGGGCAAATTTCCAGATCACTACACTTTCGTGCCAGTGCATTTGACATTCATCATGAACACTTGACACGTTTACATTGGCATCAGATACCTGCTCCAGTGCAACATTTCGTTAGGGATGCCTTGAGAATTTCGGGCCCATTGTTAAGCGGCTTCCTACATGAACACCTCCACTTTCATCCAAGTAAAGCAGCAGCAGTAGTGCTTAGCCACAGACTTTCTGAGAAGAAGGCCACACGACCTGCTCAATGAACTTCGTCTCCTGAGGGCCATCTGAAGTTGAGCGTGAGAGTAAAGGAGCAGAATGTTCGTTAGTGGGCGCCAGCAATGTCGACGAAAGATCCCTTGCACAAGTCATAGGACCCGTTCTCTTAAAGCTCTGTCTACTCGGGCGACCGTAACGACATGGCAATCCTTCCCTGTACAGTCCACAGAAACCTCTCGAGATTGCGCCAATTTGATAGATTTGTTGCCAATTCGCCTATTCCTATGGGTGACTCCTCAACATTTTCCCTAAGAGCGTCCTTGCGCGTCTTTGAGTTGGTGCCTTGTGAGTGCGCGTGGACATACTCTGTCTGCCTCTCTCTGCGTCTGTCTTTGTGTTTGTGTGTGCCTATGTTTCTGCACATTGACACTACTAAGACCAAAAGTCATAAAATTTCAAATGGGTCACTGCAGTTACGTACGCCTGTCGACGTGGACTAATGCAAAGCAGTGCCCTTTCACGCTTGTATCTCTTTGTATCCGTGTCATTGTGATCATGACAAGGCGATGAGAGTGCTCTGAGTTGGAACGTTGCACCAGAGTTGCACTCATGGAATTTCAATTGCAACGGAATTCAACATTTCCACTTGTACGGTGTCCTCGTGTGTACAGGGAATACATGGACGCCCACCCATCATGTAGAACACAGTGGCCGACTAGGATCACTCTCCGATCGTCACCCCCGGCGTCTGCCTAGAATTAACTCCACCACCTGAGGCGACAGCACCAAAATGCCACTGTTAATGCAACAACATGAGGTGATCTTTGAAAGACTGAATAAAGATTGTGTCCCCGTCGTATCACAGTTGCAGTTAGAGCGGGATGATGGAAGAGTCGGACGCGGCGCATCCCTAGAAAGCCATGGAGCCAACTTGTCGATAAACATTGCACCTTATAGGCTCGGGTTCCACGTAAGTGTCAGGTGCTTATGCATGGCACTGTTTGGTTCCGTTAGTCCTGCTAGACACATGAGTGAGCTACTTGATGACTATTTGCCACTTCATGAACTTTGTGCACTACCTACAATGATGGTGTCTTCCAGCAATATAACGCGCCATGTCATCCAGCCCTGCTCCTGTAGAACTGGTTTCAGGGGCATTCAGGAGAGTTCCAACGCATGGAGTGGCGGTCTTCGTCGGGCCAGAGGTGTCCAACAAATGATTGAACAACTATCTCATTACTTTTGGTCCTCGACTGTATGTGGGGGGACTCTCTGTGTAAAGAGGGTCTGCATTTGTCCGTGTCTGTGTGACGTTTTATGTTTGTTTAACTTTTGCGCGACCATGTATGCACGTTTGATGTTATGTGTGAATGTGTGCGTGTGTGTGTGCGAGTGCGTGTGCCTGGAAGCATGCTCGTTTGCCTGCATGTGCATGTGTCAGTGTACTTTGAGTGTGTGTGTCACTGTATTCGTATGACCATATGCGTGCACCTTTGATTCGGCGTGCTTGTGCGTGTGTATGTGATTGTGCATGCTTATACGCGCGTGTGCGCTTGTGTATTCGTTGGGGAATGCCTTATTGCTTGACATTCTGCGTGGGCATGTGTGTACGTGCAACGATGCACGTTTGATTGTGTGTGCGTTTGTGATATTCTGCATGCTTCATTGTTTGACTATGAGCGCGCGCGCGTTTTTGACCATGCTTGTGTGGTGCATGCATGCTTGTATGAATGTATTTATGTACGTACCGCTGTATGTATGTTTGTGCAACTGTGCGTGCGTGAATGATAGTTTGACTGCGTACAGATGTCTGTACGTATTTATGCGCGCGTGCGTGTACGTACACTGCTTTGTAATGAAATTGCCCCACCATCATGGAGTTATCCGAATGAGCCAAAAGTAGGTATACAGCAACAGATACATCTCAACACACCTTTATTAAGTTATGGAGCCAAGACGTGCACTCGTTTGTACAGGGTGTCCCAACGGAAAGCGGCATCAGTAGGTTGTGGCACCAACTCTAGCGGCGATGCATTGTTCCAGCTGCAGGTGTAGGTGATCATACAGTTGGCGAATGTCATCTTGAGCTGCGCTGCAAAGGCCTGGTGAACTTGCTGTCTCAAGTCATAGACAATGCGGGGTGATCGTAAGCGATGTCCCACACGTGCTCAATTGGCGATAGGTCTAGGAACCTCGCGGGCCATGGCAAGCAGTTGACATCATGCAGAAATGCCATGCTCATGTTTGCCGTGTGCGGTCTGGCGTTATCCTGCAGAAAGACTGCGCCGGGTATGGTGTGTAGAAAGGGCAGTAATATGGGCTGCGGAATCTCTGTGAGGTACCGTGCTGCTGTCAGGGTGCCTTGGATGGTGACTAGAGGTGTTCTGGTATCGTAGCCGATGGCATCCCACACCATCATCCCGGGTGTTGGTCCAGGATGGCGATACCGGACGCATTCTTCATTGGCACGTTCAAGTAGTCTGCGCCACACCCGTCCGGGTCTGTCGTAGGTGTCCAAACTAAAGCAGGATTCGCCGCTGAAGACCACTGGGCGCCATTTAATTCGTCAGCCCACTCGCTCACGACATCATTGCAGTCGTATCGCGCCGTGCTCAGGTGTCAAAGGAAGACACAACAATGGACCTGTCAGACATTGTCGCGGCGTATACCGGCTTCTTCTGGCTCCCAGAGCCTGATCTTCTGGCATGTGTGCCTTCCTCTCGCCATTGCCTCCAACATCGGCATACCGCCCGTGCGTCCCGCGACACATGGATAGCAGTCCGTCTGGTTGATCATCCTGCCTCGGAGAGGCCAATACTCCGACCTCGTTCAAAGTCCGTTTATTGCGTGAACGGTTGTCGTTGTTGTCGTCGCGGCATTGAAACTGTTGTGCGGATTACAGTACTGTACATTCAAGTGGCAGTTGCTTCCTCTTTACTGCATAGAACGTCTGGCACCGGTGTCAACTGATGAGCCTATACAGGCACGCGGACACTCTGTATCAACCCAAATGGTCATGCCCCATGAGCATGCATGTAATCGTTTACTAGTTGGAGGTAGACGAACCCCCCCCCCCCACTAAATATGGATAAGGTCGGATAACTCCTTGTTGGTGGGGCAATGTCATTGGAAAGCAGTGTATATTTGTGGGTGCCTGCTTCGTTTGACTTTGTGTGTGTTTTTGTGCGTGTGCTTGCGAGTGCGTTTCCCTTTTTCGTAACTGCTTGTGCGTGCATGTTTTCTTCAGTGTTAGGGTTTCTGTGTACTTGTTTGTCTTAGGAAAGCCAATTTGTTTTGCAATCAAACGAAAAGACAAGGTTCCCTTAGAGAGATGGTAGAATTTAACTTGCACGTATCCTCCATGTACTCATGCAATTGTTACCTGAACTCATGTGGGGATCAAGGAGACATTGGTTCACTCGATAGGAAAAGGAAAGAATTTTTTTACTTAACACGTGATCATAATTACACAGAAATTAAAGAAAAAAATCAAACAAAAGCTGTCTATAATGTTCATCGCTCCATTTTAGCTTACTCATAACACCATTCACGAGAGAGGAAAGAGTTTCATGGCACATAACTCAACATCAACTACTCCCCAGTGCAAGTGATGCAGTATTTGTTGATCACATTCATCCCTCGATATTCCCATTGACTAAGGCGAGAACTCGATGAATTCGCCCCGTAAACGTCCAGTTTGATGGTGAATTTGTCGTCCAATGGAAACAGAGATCGAGGAAGAGCACGTGGAAGATCCCCTTGAAAATCGACCCAGGAGCATTGTCTGACGAGATGCGTTAGGAACATTCTCCGAATTCCGTTCACTCCCCCTGACGCCTTCAAATCGTTCCAATCCCACCCACTCCCACTGCGAAAGTAAAAGAGGAATTCGTGTAGCCATGGCGGAGGAGCATTCGATTTCTCTTTTCTCTCCTCCAAACCTTTCACGACACACGCGATCAGCCAATCAAAGGACGAAACGTCACGAGGAATCTCAATGAGTTGTATTATCCTGAGAGGAAGAGAAGAAAGCAGTCGAGTGAAAACAACATCAGAAGACCCACGTGCAATGCGTTTAATGTCGTTGAAATTCAAAGTTAACACTCGCAATTGGAGGAGACTGGAAATGGCAGGACTCAACGACTCATCAACATTCAGTGCGAGTTCCTCCAATTTCTGTAGCCCTGGGTATTTGTCGTCAACCAAGAAATCGAAACACGCCATTAGACAGGACAACCATTTGATCCCTTGGAGGCTCTGAATCAATTTAGAATTCTTCTCTTCACCATCCCAACAAAAAATAATGGCTTCTTCTGTTAAAGGTTTTGCATTTGCAGTTTCATTCAAAACACTCAAAAAACCACTCAACCGTAAAGATTTGAATCGAATGTTGTCGTCTCTGTTGTAACGACTTAAATCGAAAACAGGTGAACAGGTAGAATCACCATTATGAACAAAGAGATCGTCGACAGTTTTTGATTGGACGACCGAGTGAAAGAGTTCCTGTAAATCTAAAGTCATTTGTCGCTTCTCTCGCTCACTTTCAGCCCATTTCTCTATCGCCACATAGACGCCATCTTTGATTTTGTTGTTGGTCACGAGATCGAGCAAAAGACGTAGACAGAGGGGGTCATCGTTCTCTTTTAATCTGAACCTTATTCTGTGGATGAACTTCCCCTTCCATTGTCCTTTTATCAATTCCTTGTGAAGAGCAACGAGCAGACAACTATTCAACCCTCCCTCTCCTTCAAATAAATCAAAGCGAGTCGTTTCTCTTTCGATGCAGTCGACAACACCAACAACATTCGGCCATCGTTCCATTTGAAAAGAATTTGTGAAACGAAAGGAAAGTGTTTTGCATTTCAACGAATTCTCTCCACTCAACACATCCTCCTCAGCAGACAAATCAGAATCCAAACACAATTGAAGATGGTTAATGATGATATTTTTATGGATTGAGATCGAGTGAGAGGGGAGCCATTGCAGACAGTGAACGAGATTGGGTTGTTGGAGAGCCGAGTTCAAGAGGAGCGAGTGAATGGGTGACGAAGTGAAGTCTCGGCCGATGGAATTGAACCCAGCACCGAAGGAATAGAAAGATGGAATGAAAGAAGGAAGCAGAGGCCTAAAGAAGTCCATAAAATTGTGAACGTCTTCGATTTCCATGAGCGTGTTTGTGAAGCACAGGTTCTCTAAATGAAACCAACTTGAGTGGGGGAGGAGGGCCTCGAATAGAAGTGAGGCTCTGTCGTTGAGAAATCCCCCGATGAAGACGAAGAAAAGAGAGTCGCCAGTCGGGAGTAGTCCATCTCGCGTGACTCTATCGATTTCCGTTTTGAAAGCCTGCTCACCGGAATCTCGAAACACGTTGTAGAGGTAGAAAGCGGCCGAAAATTCTACAAAGCTTTTGTGTATAGGTTCGTAATAATTCTCGGCGCTGTGTCGCTCCAGTTTGAGGGATTTAATCAATAAGCCTAATTTGAATATAAGACTGTCTTCACGTGAAATTTGCTGTTCGTTGAAGGTGAGATTATTTTGAATTAAATTGTTGAGCCCAACTTTTCCAAATCGTATGATTAGCTCCCTGCATGGGTGGTTGTCACGTGGTTTAAAGATGTCGATCTCTTTGTTGACCTCTAACAACATCTCTCTGACTAAGCTCCGTCTGATGACGAATTTGAAGAAGTGTTTGTACGTGGCTGTCTTTGAAGTAATCTCGTGAAATGTTTCCTCTTCTACCATTGTGGCTAAAAGGACAAGGAACAAGGGACACTTGCACATTTCCTTCATTTCCCTCTGTCGTCTAAATTTGGCTGTCTTTTCGAGCTTTGTAGGAGTGTCCCCCAAATATTTCTTTAGGAACCCTGCAACGTCTTCTTCGCTGACCCCTTTAATGACGATTCTTTTGTTGAAAAGTTGAAGTTTTCTGTTTTGCTTATGAATGAGTCGGGAAGCTGTTCCCGTTCCTGTCTCTTTTTCCCTGTTCATCTGAAATACACCAGACCGCGACGTCACTACAACGAACATAGAAGGGAATTTGTCTTTTCTAAGCAACGGAAGCAGCTTGCCTTTACCTTCTTCGCTCAGTTCGTCGTAGCCATCGAGTATGAGGAGAATTTGTTGTTGGTACTTGTAAATGCACTTGAGAATATCGTCGGACGAGTCGTCTCTGCAGTGGCAATCACTGATCAGTAGGTCTTCGATGGATTCCTGGTCTTTGAGTTCTCTTAAGAAGATGAGGAATACGAGTTTGAATTTGCTAACTAGATAGTCCCTTTCGAGTCCGTAGTCGTGGAGGATTTTCCAGCAGAGCGTCGTCTTACCCATTCCCGGTGGCCCCTCGACGAGAATTCTACGGGGATCCATTTTCTTTTCGGTGGCGTCGAAGAGTTGCTCCAATTTGATGGGCGTCCCTTTTGTGTCTTCGATCTCCCCTCTAACCGTGTGCATTTCTAAGTTGATGTACAGTTCCTCAATGGGAAGGATCTTGTTCATCCATGGCGCTTGTTGAGGGAGTTCCAGTTCAACGTAAATTTCCTTCTGACGCCGCTCTGCTTCTTCCAGGATTTCTGTCAAAAGAATTAAAAAAAAACCTTCACTGCAAGTCGTCTTTTCATAGATGAGTCTATTGACACATAAATACATTCAGAGTATTTCTTTTAATTTCTTTATCGTTATATGCACCGTCATTTCAATAAAACATGCGTTTATATTTAATACATTTTTAAGCCTTGGAAATCACTACACCCACCTTACAATGAATTGAATGCACCACAAGAACGCATTAGTATCAAAAACGTTTTATTTGTACGTAGCCAACGAGAAAGACAGGCCCCGGCGCATACTAGGCCGAGTAACAATGTAACCTTCATTGTTTCCATCTTGGATTTTAACAATCGATATTTTTTCGTCTGTTGGAGACAATGAAGGTTGGATCGTTGGCCGGACTACTATGATCAGCTGACTTTTCCGTGCCGTGACCTGTCTTTCTCGTTGGCAACATAGGTGAGGTGCCAGAAACGTCACCTCAACACTCGATATCACTTCCCAGACCTACTTGAAGTACCTCGTCACAACTTAAAAATATCTAGGTACTGGTCCTCTCAGGCGCACTATACAAGATAGAAGATGGCCTGTTCGCCAACGTAAAATAGCAACAAGAGAAGATACTAGACCTATCAGCATCGGGTGATACTAGGAAGGACAACATTGGACAGAGGAATAGCGAACATGGAAGGGCTCTCCAACAACGTGTCGCTTCAATCTTCACATCAGGATTGGATGCCGTGGAAGGCAACGATCTTGCACTGATTCCTAAACGCCATACTTCCCGGTTTTTGAAGGCACCGAGATGGTACAGCATATGCAACGCTATGAGACAGTAGGGAAACAGGGTGTAGCAATTTCCATGGCCTCCCAAGACCAATAATATTTTTTAAACATTTTAGGTGAGGTACCTTTTAGTTTTTCATTCATCTCGTTCACGTTGATGTCAGCAACTAATGAAAATAAACAAACAGACAGTAAATAAACGGCGATCACTCAGAGTAAGGAATGTCACCTATCCAGTGACTAACCGTACCCAGTGTTGCTTAACTTATTTGAAAGCTCACTACGCTACGGCCTCCTTTCTATTTGGATTATTGATTATATACTAATGGTAACAACGGAGATATAATAAATAAACCTAAAGTCAAGTAACGAAAGGTTAAAGTTTTCCACAATCGAACTAATAAAAAGTTCATTACATAATTTGTAAGTGTTCCCAAATAATATCAATTTCTTCATAATCAATTGCTAGAGCATTTTTAACAAACATCTATTATTTATTTGCTTTGTTCGCACTCATGTTTAGGTTAGCTTAACTTTGTAGTGCGGACGGGGTAATGACATAACAATCGATAAGAATAAATACAATGGCACTTTCTGTTCAGATTTTAAACATTGTTAAATTGATGACGTCGGTTTGGTTGGTTGGTTTATTAGAATTTTTGGCGTCGACTATTAAGGTCATTTTACGCCTTTTACACAAGGTAAATCTGTAAGCAGTCCGGGACAAACACAAATATCCATGCCCACGGCGGGATTCGAACCCACAACCAAGCCCTCTTACCGGTTGACGGCGTTGGCCACGCAAACGTGATAATCGCTTTGTCGAGACTCAATAATTCACTCGATTACTGACAAAAATTTGGAAAGAATTAAATGAGTTTGTATTGTTTATTAGTAACTTTAGCTCTACACTGTCCAACAAAAGTTAGAATGGGCGTGTCGTATCTATATACACTGAGTTAGCAAAACTCATGGGATAGCAAGCACATTGATTGATGGGCATGGCTCACCAATTCACAGGGGTAACGGATTCTGGGAATGGATCATTAGACGTTGTGGGAAGAGCTTGGATAAGAGATTAATCAGAAATGGCACGTCTTCGCGAGTTGACGTCTTTTGAACGGGGTATGATAGTAGGTGCCCGACGCAGGGGAAGTTCCATTTCGGCAGTGGTGCAGGAATTTGGCTTTCCCCGCTCAACTGTCTCCAGGGTGTATCGGGGATGGCTGGATGAAGGCATTACAGTCCACAACAGGCACCATACCGGGCGTCAGGCTGCCCTGAATGATCGTGACCGGCGACACCTGGGACGAAAGATTCAGAGAGACAGGATCGCAACAGTGCAGCAAATCACAGACCAGTTCAATACTGGCCGCACTAGAAACGTCTCTCGGTGGACAATCCGTCGGAATCTGCATGCCCTCGGGTTTGGCAGCCGTCGCCCTACACGGGTGCCAATGCTTACCCAGCGTCATCGGACACTCCGGCGTGCATTTGCTACCAACCATCTTGGCTGGACTCTGCAACAGTGGCGTAACGTCATATGGTCAGACGAGTCACGATATCAACTGTACCACGCTGATGGGAGGCACCGTGTGTGGCGCAGACTTCACGAAACGATGGATCCCGCATGCCAACAGGTGGTGGTGCAGGGTGGTGGTGCGTCAGTGATGGTCTTGGGTGCATTTTCCTGGTTTGGAATGGGCCCTCTGGTTATCCTGGACCAAACGTTGAATGGTCCACGGTATCGTCAACTCATCGGAGACCATCTGCACCCGTTTTTGACATTCCAACACCCTGACGACGTAGCAGTCTTTCGAGATGACAATGCTCCACCACATCGCTCCAATGTCGTCCGCGAATGGTTCGAGGAGCATGCAGGAGAGGTCCAACGACTAAGCTGGCCAGCCCGGAGCCCTGACATGAATCCCATCGAGCATATCTGGGATGCTATTGAAGTCAGGCTCCAGGCACTGGATCATCCGCCCACGAATGGGCAGCAACTATCTTGGGCTCTGCAGACTATCTGGTGTCAACTGCCTCCAGAAGTGTACTAGGGACTTGCAGACTCACTACCACGCCGTATTGCTGCACTCCACAGGGCCAGAGGTGGCCCGACCAGATATTAAGTAACTATCCCATGAGTTTTGCTAACTCAGTGTATATTGTTAATACAAAGAATACAAAAGAAGCCCAAGGGGAGCTGGTATGGTAAAAACCGTCAAGTAGGGCACAAGACAGAATCAGAAAAACTATCATTACAGCATCGATTGAAACTTAAAATTAACCAATAAATTAAGGAAACCTAAGTCATTAGTAAATTTAGTATCAATTAAGCTCTTGTTAATAAAACAGAAATAGCAATATCAATTGAAAGCTGAAATTTAACTGGACACATCCCATCAAACTTTGGTCGGACAGAGTAGAGACTTTAAATTCTAAAATCCAATATTACTTGTACGTTACAGCTAAAGCTTTTACTTGGAATGTTTGCAAGATTTTATTTATGGTGTTGATACACTGAACGACCAATTTATTAGGGACACCTCTTACGGAAAATGGATCGCCCTCCCAGTGACACCCAAACATAGGAACAGGCCAAAGCGGTGTATAAAAGGGATGCATTGGATCACAAGTTGCAGTCAGCAGCAGAAGTGGACTGAATATGGGGAAATACAAGGATTTGACTGATTTTGAACGAGGCATGAACGTTGGAACTCGCCGGACACGCGAACCTCCTCGGGTTTTCCCGTGCAACAATGTCAAGGATATTTTTCCATGAATGGCAGTTATGCCAAAAAACAACCTCCAACAAACACAACTCCGGACGAAACAGGGCCTATAGCGACTGGCACGAGTCTTCCGCAGCAACAGGACGGGAACAGCCCAACAAATTGCAGCGCAGTTCAATGAGGAAGCATCGCGACCCATTTCAGAGCACACGGTGCGGCGCAACATGCACTGAGCTGGGTTTAACAACAGGCGGCCAGTACGGAAATAGTAAAGCGCGCCTTCTGTGGGCACACAGGCATCGCCACAGGAAACTGGATGAGTGGAAGAAGGTCGCCTGGTCCGACGAATCGCGGTTCCTACTTCATCATGCAGACGGCAGACTACGCATCTGGCGCAGACAGCGCGAGGCCATGGACCCATCCTGTCAGCAGACAAGCGTACGGGCAGATGGGGAAGGAGTGCTGGTCTGGGGTGTCTTTTCTTGGGACACACTAGGTCCTCTGATATCCGTAGACAAATCCCTGAATGCGACACACTACCTGAACATTGTTGCCGACCAGGTGCACCCGTTTATGATGACTGCGTTCTCTGGTGGTGACGGACAGTTTCAGCAGGACAATGCTCCCTGTCGTCGTGCTCGAATGGTCTTGGATTGGTTCGAGGAACGTGACGCGGACTTCCACCCGTTTCAGTGGCCAGCTCGGTCGCCCGATCTCAATCCGATCGAGCATTTATGGGATGAATTGGAGAGAACCATCCAAGGCCTTCCCACACAACCGCCTAATCTGTACCAATTACGGGACGCTGTGATGTCAGCCTGGGCTGTTATTCAACACCTTGTTGAATCCATGCCAGAACGTATTTAGGCAGTTCTTGCCGCTAAAGGAGGCGCAACATGCTATTAGCAGGGTGTCTCTAATAAATTAGTCGTTCAGTGTATACTCACTTGCAAAAAGTCTTGGGATAACACCTAATCACGTGTGGGACCTTATCTAACCCCGCGAAGTGCCTCAGTGTGACATGGCACTGATTCTACAGTCGGTGGAAGAATATGAAGACATTGCCAACCATTCCGACTGGAGAGCTTCCCACAATTGCCCATTACGGAGCCACCACCGGGTTGCACAGTGCATGCTTGACAACTTGGGTCCATGGCTTTCATGGGGGTCTCCGCCACACTCCAGCCCTACCAGCTGGAAGCGAGACTCATCAGACCAGGTCACACGTTTCTAGTTGTCAAGTGTCGATGTGTTCATGGGCCCAAGAGAGACGTTGCTGACGATGTCTTGTTGTTAGCAAGGGCACTCTCGTGGGTCTTCTGCTCCCATGAACACCATATTTTGTTGCACAGTTCGTTACAGCTGGTTAAAATCTGATCTCATCTGGCGTAGTGTCAGTTGCATGTTAGCGGTGACCATCCTATTCAGACGCCCTTGGTCCCGTTCATCGAGAAGGTGTGGTTGACCACTGCTTTGTCCATGGTGGGAGGTAATGCCGTTAAGTTGGTACTCTCGGTAGACTCTTGAAACTGTGGATCGCGGGATGTTGAATCTTGAGCCACCTCCGACATTGAATGAACCATATGTCGTGCTCCACATATCAGGCCACGTTCTAACTCGTCGTGTAGTCATTGTCACACAGAACACCTTACCCTTACTCATGACAGTGTAACTAAACCTACTGACACTGATTTGCATATTTATACTGTTTGCACATGAAGCTACTGCCACTTGAAAAATAGTCTACTGCTACCACTTTTGGCATGTGAGTGTACTTAGATAGGGGAAGGCTGTCCCCTAAAAACGTAAATTTGTAAAAATCTAGCTCATCTATATTTCAACGTCATCGTCAATAAAGAAATTACTTATTTTGGATTTCACCCTAAAAATCTTGTGTGCTAAAAATTGGATCATCAGTGGAAATCATCAGAAAAATCACATCAATACGAATAAATGCATTAAACTGATGAAAAGAACTCGTTTGATTATGTCAATTTCAGAAGATGAATACATGGAGAATTTTTTATCGATATGCTAATTTCTTTTTAAATTATCGACATTATGCTAATTTCTTTTTAAATTATTTTCCAGGAATCAATTGGTCATCATCTACATCTCAAAAGTTGAATACCATCTAATCCAAAAATTGTAAAAAAAGTGACTTTCATCATCTTTATTATTTTATTTTTACATTAAATTAAGGAAGTTATATCGCATGTTTCATTCACGCTTTTAAAACATTTGTGGCTCGTCATGTTCCTGCTTTTATTAGACGAGTCTATGGATGTGGTCTTAAAGTGTTTTTGCCAGCACATTACAAGAAAAAATAAAATATAATAAAATATAAAAACGATTATATCGCGAGGGTAAAATTTATTTCACCCCCCTCACCCCTGGTCGTCGATTCGAATCCAGCCATGGGCACGGATGTTTGTGTTTGTCCCGGGCTGCGTACAGATATAACTTGTGTAAAAGGCGCAAAATGACCTTAGTAGTCGACGCCAAAAATTCTAATAAACCAATCAACTAACCCTCCCCCTCCCGACCTAATATTTCAAAGGAGTACATAGACAAAATAAATATTTAAATTCTCCTTATTTTATAATCTTTCGGTAAAACGTGAACATAAAATGTTCGGCAGTTCTTGCCCTTATTATTGCTGCCAAGCAAACGGTAAAAATTAGGCACAGCGAGGCGATTAATAGCGTTGAAATAAACTAATTAATAGTAATCTGTGAGAGCGATAGTGATTAACTCGCCTCTGACGTCAGGCGTTCAGGTGTGCTGACGTAGGCGTTAATTTTTGAAATTAAATAACTCCTAAAATAATCGTGTTATTTGAAAACTTTGTGCAGAATTTATTTTTTCAATGTCCTCTATAATTTTAGGACAAAAAATATATATGTCAAATTTTGATGTCAGGTGCCCTTTAAGACTGCCCTCTGAAAACGTTATTTTATAAATTTGTAAAAATCCTCGATCCTCTGCATTTGGATTTCAACCTAAACTCATCAGAACTAAAAATTGACATTTATTTTGTATATTAATTTAGACATGAATAAACGTCATCTAGATCTCAAAATCTCACTCAAAAAAGTGACTTTCGTTATCTTTATTATTTATTACTAGCGATAAGTACCCGGCGATAATTACACTTGTAGGTAAACAGAACAATCTCAAAAAATTAAATTATAACTCCTCATTGGTTAAATAATAACTCAATCAATACAACACACAGCAAAGGGGCTATCCATTCTACGAAAAATACGAAAAACAGAAAGTCTAGGTGACATACCGAGACTTGATCTAAACTCTTCTTGACTTGCCTCACCACTGCGGAGCATAACCATATACTTTAGACTCAAGTTTTTCTTGCCCTTGACGTGGAAGCTCTTGAAGCCTCTTGCTCTATTCGAAACTCCCGTTATTCAGATGTTTCTCATGCCCGTATACCTTTTCTGTTTCAGTTGCAGAGTTTTTCTGACCAATGCTCGTGCTTTCTCATTCCTTTCCAGAGACAAAAATTTTTGCCAGTCGTCTTGACGTTTGATAGGGAGCTCAAGGGAGATAAACGTGACCCCTTTGCCTTATCAATAGACGCTGCCTTATTAATGTTCTGTCACTGCATCATCATCATTTTTTGCTTTTTATTAACAATTCTTGGAAATGAACGTTCAATCATCGCATTATCAGCATTCAGTTTCCAAAATATACACATTCCCACAGAATATAGTCAAAGTGTACTTTTATGAAACGTTTGGATCTGATGTGCTACCAAATAAGCTAGGTGATAACCCGGGCATGGCTCGGAACTTTTTTTTATTTTTTTGGATTAAATTTTGCAATATCTTAAAAATAAACACATGAAAACGCTTAGAATTAATACAGTAAAAATACTTAAAGAAAATTTGAAAAAAAAAAATTGTAAAGGCTAACAACGGATAGACCTCGCCAAAGATGCCACTGCTAGTCTAAATAATTTCTTACTCACGTAATCTTACTTTAAATGTACATTTGATGTTGTTGCAATTCCCTTTCTTTTCTCGATGTCTTGAATCAAAACTTCTCTCGATGACTTGAGGCCATTCATGTCTTTGTGTAGTTTAGCAATGGCCGATTCTTCTATTGACATGCTTACCATATGCTCAATACAGCACGGAGCTGAAGGAGTGCTTCCTCTGTCGTCTTTCCACTCTTTCTCAATAGTCTGCTAAGTCTCCATTATCACCAGTTACTGATCATTTTTAAAGATTTTCAAGAAATTGTTAAGTACTAAGAACTCTCTTTTCTAATAAAAACCTGAATAACAGGAATTCTATGCATTGTTACAATTGAAAGTTATCTCTATTGCACAAACTTAGCCTTGCATTGTTGGTCATGAGATATATATTATTGATCCTTGCATAGTGTCGGTGCATTGCTTGTTGACACCATTGTTGATATCTAATGTTGCACAAACTTTTCCTTGCATTGTTGGTCCGTGCAGAGTTTGTGAATTGCATATTGACACCATTGTTGATACCTAATATTGCACAAACTTTGCCTTGCATTGTTGGTCATGAGATATTGCTCATTAATATGCCCTGCCATAACCATGAATATCGATTTTTTATCGATAATTATTTTTTTTTCGAAATCTGAGGGGGACATTGACCTTCTTCATGGTTCGAAGGTCAAGTATGCAAAATTTCATCAAGATCGGAATAAAACTGTAGATTTGTATAAAAAACAAACCCACAAACAAACAAACATCCTTCTTATCTTATCTTCTATCTATATATATAAAGAAGGATGTTTGTGGGTCTGTGCGTCTGTGGGTCTGTGGGTGGGTCTGTGGGTCTGTGTGTACGTTTTTTATACAAATCTACAGTTTTATTCCGATCTTGATGAAATTTCGCATACATGACCTTCAAAGCATGAGGAAGGTCACTGTCTACATCAGATTTCGAAAAAATAATAATTATTGAAAGGCCAAATTTAGCTTCAACACAGCGAGAGAAGAGTGGAAATTGCAACAACATCAAGTGTAGATCTGAAGTAAGATTATCTGAGTAAGAAATTATTGGAGCAGTCCATCCATTGTGAGCCTTTAAAAAGATTTTTTTCGAATTTTCATTAAGAATTTTTACTGTATTAATTCTAAGCATTTTCATGTGTTTATTTTTAAGATATTGCAAAATTTATTTTAATTTTTGAGATTGTTCTGTTTACATCCCAAGTGTAATAATCCCGGGCAACGCCGGGTACCTCTTCTTTCTATATATATAAAGAAGGATGTTTGTGGGTCTGTGCGTCTGTGGGTCTGCGCGTATGTGGGTCTGTGGATCTGTGTGTACGTTTTTTATACAAATCTACAGTTTTATTCCGATCTTGATAAAATTTCGCATACATGACCTTTAAAGCATGAGGAAGGTCACTGTCTACCTCAGATTTCGGAAAAATAATAATTATCGATAAAAAATCGATATTCATGGTTATGGCAAGGCATATTAATGAGAAATATCTCATGACCAACAATGCAAGGCAAAGTTGGTACAACAATAGGTATCAACAATGGTATCAGCACGCAATTCACAAACACACTGCATGAACCAACAATATATATCTCATGACTAACAATGAAAGGAAAAGTTTGTGCAAGTGTAATTATCCCGGGCAACGCCGGGTACCTCTTCTAGTCTATCTATATATATAAAGAAGGATGTTTGTCTGTGGGTGGGTCTGTGGGTCTGTGGGTGGGTCTGTGTGTACGTTTTTTATACAAATCTACAGTTTTATTCCGATCTTGATGAAATTTCGCATACATGACCTTCAAAGCATGAGGAAGGTCACTGTCTACTTCAGATTTCGAAAAAATAATAATTATTGATAAAAAATCGATATTCATGGTTATGGCAGGGCATATTAATGAGAAATATCGCATGACCAACAATGCAAGACAAAGTTTTTCCAACAATGGTATCAACACGCAATTCACAAACACTCTGCACGGACCAACAATATATATCTCATGACCAACAATGCAAATAAAAGTTTGTGCAACAATAGGTATCAACAATGGTTTCAACACGCAATTCACCAATAACAATGAGCTCAAAATTATGATGCAATGATAAAGCAATCCTTTCCAAGAATTATAACAATGAACATAAAATGATGATGCAATATGGATAAGTTTCAATTTGTAACAATGCATAGAATTCCTGTTATTCAGGTTTTTCTTAGAAAAGAGAGTTCTTAGTACTTAACAATTTCTTGAAAATCTTTAAAAATGATCAGTAGCTGGAGATAATGAAGAGTTAGCAGACTATTGAGAAAGAGTGGAAAGACGACAGAGAAAGCAAACCTTTAGCTCCGTGCTGTATTGAGCAAATGGGAAGCAAGTAAATAGAAGAATTGGCGACCGCTAGACTACCCAAAGTGATGAAAGGCCAAATTTTGCTTCAACACAGCGAGAGAAGAGTGGAAATTGCAACAACATCAAGTGTAGATCTGAAGTAAGATTATCTGATTAAGAAATTATTGGAGCAGTCCATCCATTTTGAGCCTTTAAAAAGATTTTTTTCGAATTTTCATTAAGAATTTTTACTGTATTAACTCTAAGCATTTTCATGTGTTTATTTTTAAGATATTGCAAAATTTAATTTAATTTTTTGAGATTGTTCTGTTTACATCCAAGTGTAACTATCCCGGGCAACGCCGGGTACCTCTTCTAGTCTTCTATATATATAAAGAAGGATGTTTGTCTGTGCGTTTTTTATACAAATCTACAGTTTTATTCCGATCTTGATAAACTTTCGCATACTTGACCTTCAAAGCATGAGGAAGGTCACTGTACCTCAGATTTCGGAAAAATAATAAATATCGATAAAAAATCGATATTCATGGTTATGGCAAGGCATATTAATGAGAAATATCTCGTGACCAACAATGCAAGGAAAAGTTTGTGCAACAATAGGCCCATTGTGTTCACATCAACAATGGTATCAACGCGCAATTCACCAATAACAATGAGCACAGAATGATGATGTAATGTTAAAGCAATCTTTCCAAGAATTATAACAATGAACATAAAATGATGATGTAATATGGATAAGTTTCAATTTGTAACAATGCATAGAATTCCTGTTATTCAGGCTTTTCTTAGAAAAGAGAGTTCTTAGTACTTAACAATTTCTTGAAAATCTTTAAAAATGATCAGTAACTGGAGATAATGGAGAGTTAGCAGACTATTGAGAAAGAGTGGAAAGACGAAAGAGGAAGCACTCCTTCAGCTCCGTGATGTATTGAGCAAATGGGAAGCAAGTAAATAGAAGAATCGGCGACTGCTAGACTGCACAAAGTGATGAATGGCCAAGTTTTGCTTCAACACATCGAGAGAAGAGTGGAAATTGCAACAACACTAAGTATACATCTGAGGTAAGATTACGTGAGTAAGAAATTATTTAGACTAGCAGTGCCATCCTTGGAGAGGTCCAGCCATTGTGAGCCTTTAAAAAGATTTTTTTCGAATTTTCATTAAGAATTTTTACTGTATTAATTCTAAGCATTTTCATGTGTTTATTTTTAAGATATTGCAAAGTTTAATTTAATTTTTTGAGATTGTTCTGTTTACATCCAAGTGTAATTATCCCGGGCAACGCCGGGTACCTTTGCTAGTCTTCTATATATATAAAGAAGGATGTTTGTGGGTCTGTCTGTACGTTTTTTATACAAATCTACAGTTTTATTCCGATCGTGATATAATTTTGCATACTTGAGCTTCAAAGCATGAGGAAGATCACTGTCTACCTCAGATTTCGGAAAAATAATAATTATCGATAAAAAATCGATATTCATGGTTATGGCAGAGCATATTAATGAGAAATATCTCATGACCAACAATGCAAGGCAAAGTTTGTGCAACACTAGGTATCAACAATGGTATGAACACGGAATTCACAAACATTCTGCACGAACCAACAATATGTTTGTAACAATGCATATAATTCCTGTTATTCATGCTTTTCTTAGAAAAGAGAATTCTTAGTAATTAACCATTTCTTGAAAGTCTTTAAAAATGATGAGTAACTGGAGATAATGGAGAGTTAGCAGACTATTGAGAAAAAGTGGAAAGACGACAGAGGAAGCAATCCTTTGTGCAAGTGTCATTATCCCAGGCAACGCCGGGTAACTCTTCTAGTCTTTATATACTAGCAAAGGTACCCGGCGTTGCCCGGGATAATTACACTTGTAGGCAAACATAATCTCAAAAAATTAAATTAACTTTTGCAATATGTTAAAAATCAACACATGAAAACGCTTAGAATTAATACAGTAAAAATTCTTAAAGTCCCGGAACGGTCTAAAATCTCGAAAAATACATGTCTAGTCAAAAAAAAAAAAAGAAAAAATACGTGCCAAATATTTTTTAGAAAGCCATTCAATGGTGCAAAAATTAGCCCCCTGTATTAGACACGTATTTTATCTTTTTTTCACAAGACGCATATTTTTTGAGATATTAGACCATTCCGGGACTTTTTTCTTCACCCTGTATAATTATATCGCATGTTTCATTCAACATTTTAAAACATTTGTGTGATTCGTGATGTTCCTGGTTTTTTCCCAGCATATTACAAGAAAAAATACGAAATTTTTTTTTTAATTTACAAAAAAGAAATACTTTAATGAAACCATCGCGAATTACTTAATATATATTGCTAGCTTGTACCTTCATCACCAATAGGGTAGCGGTGATTTGTTAAATGACTTTTTCCAGCCCTTTCCCGGAGTAATGACCACAAAATCATTTCCACTGCTGCTAAACAACTCGCTATTCCTCAATGGGGGATAAAACAAAAAAAAGCACTCACTTCGATTGGCCAGGTCGTTCCTTTTGATATCTCGGAGAGCGGCAGCGAGTGTTTCCTTGATCTCCTTTTCAACTGTCCGTCCATCCATTTTAACCCATTTGCTGAGCATCCTGTGTACAACTTCACGGTGACCATACTTGTATATGTTGTCGTTCTTTTGCAACTCATCCATATCGTTTTCATGTAAGCCGAGTCTTCGACCCAACGACCAAAACTCCTCCACACTGAGCAAATGGCTGATTGTGAAGAAGATTCCATCGACCACTGAAACGACACAAATTTGCAAGACATGAAGTTGTTTAAAAGCAACGACTCTAATGTATGTGCATTAAATCAATACACCTTCACTCTTTATTAGGCTAACAAGGCCATTTCAGTGGGTGAAGATTTTTGAGTCTATCTGAATTTTACTAAAAAATGAAACAAAAATTTTAGTATTTACCCACCTTTGGAAGAGGAGTCCTCGCCACTTTTCGATTTTTCTGAAAGATGAACATAACTTAAGATAAGAATTTCAATCGCTATTGTACATTCAAACACAAACACACACACACTATTTAACAAATTTTCAAAATTTTTTTGTTTCTGTTATTTACATGTAATGCGCTATTCGACATTCCCCATCCTTTTCCACGTATTGCGCCAGCGCGTGACTAGTCGGGTGAACGCGTCGGAGAGGAATTCCGGGGTTGTTGTCGACACGAGGATTGAATGACATCTTTCACCTCGTCGTCAGAACACAACTCATGTCCCTTAAGGTGCTCCTTCTTTGGGAAGTGGTGAAAGTCGCATGCTGCAAAGTCTTTCATTTTTGAACTGCAGTTTTTCATCTTTGAACTGAAAGCTCTGCAACGCCTCTGGTGTGTGGCGATCGTGTGCGGGCGGGCGTTATCGTGCTGCAAAAGAGGGTCCAAAGCTACCATTCAATCCTCGTGTCGATAACAACTCCAGAATTCCTCTCTGACGGATTCACCCGACTAGTCACTTGTTGGCGCAATGCGTGGAAAGGGATAGGAACTATGTCAAAAAGTGAATACTGAATTACATACAGGACAAATGGAAGTATTAGATACAAAAAGAATTTTGAAAATCGGTTAACAAATAAAGAAGTTACGGACCAGGAGGCAAAAATTCTTTAACAACCCTCGTATATATCCACAATGAGAAAGCGAGTGTCTTATTTAAACATGTGCGCGCATAGACACCACGCACATACGGAAATGTAACCCAGGCTTATCGAAAATTTAAAAATACGACATTATAGAATAGCACGTGCTAACTAAACCCATTTCCATAACTTTCCAGCATACCCGTGTGTTCAAGGAGGCGTTTTCCACAGTGCTAACCAGACTTGGCCAGAAATAGTTCTCGTCGGGAATTAAACTTGAGTGGCCAAAAGACACGGGCAAGGTTGTCCCATTTGAAGATATGCCGGGAATTAAACTTTGAACGTGGGATGAAAATCAGTGCACGAGTCATAGCATGTCTTGAATTCGAGTTTCTGAGGTCAAGAGTGTCTAGGGGTGGATCTTCAATATCGATGAGATTTTGTTTCCACACGCGTAAATCGCCGCACCAGACGACTACAAGTGTTGACGAACGGATGTCACGTCACCTCAGCAGAGCCATACGGGGCGATCGATGGGCTATTGCGAGCCAGATCACCGCCAATTTGAATGTGGGGCGTCAGGAACCTATTTCTACCAGGACTATATGGAGACAAATGCACCGCAAAAGCTTCAGCAGCCGACGACCGATTCGCGTGTCCCTTTGTTGACACCTCGACACAGAGCGCAACGACTGGCATGGGCCCGCGAACATTGTCACTGGACCATGGAACAATGGCGGCGTGTAGCATGGTCAGATGAATTCCGATTTCAGTTGTATCGAGCTGATGGGCGTGTGAGAGTGTGGCGTATGCCCAATGAAGCTATGGACTCTGCGTGCCACAACAAGGTTGTGTTAGCCAAGAGTATGGCTGACTTATGGTCAGTTATGGGCTGTGTTCAGTTATGTGTGGGTCACTATCTCTCCAGTACGATTCCAACACCTTGTACAGTCCATACCTCGCTGTGTTACTGCAGTTTCGAGAGCTCGCGGAGGAGCAGCCGCAATTAACATCACATCCGGTGCCTTCCCATGACTTTTGTCCACTCAGTTTATTTAATGGTGTCGCTATCTTGGGCGCACTATTACACTGATCATTCACCGTTCACAATCTTATGCTAGTTTAATGCTATTTCACAGTTCTACTGCTCGCCCCACTTGGATGTAGTCACGAAGAGCTTCGCGATTGGAACGGCAGTGAGGTGCTCGAGTGGCTTATAATCACAAATGATTCCAATAAGGCAAGAGAGAAGAAGACAAAACAGAAATAATATTAAAGAAGCACGAAGCACATTTAGGCTTCATATTCATAAAAGCAGAGTTTAAATCCAAAATTTGATCGAAGAAGGGCCAATGGTATAGAGGTAAACTGGTGATTTGTTTGCCTCAATAGCTTACAAGATGTAAGGGTCCGGTTTACTTTATCTTCATTACCATAACCAAATAATTAGAAAACGACTGCGCCATCTGATTACTATCGGAAAAAATATTAATTAACTAATTACCAATTAATATTTAAACCCAATACCGAATCTTACATAGTAATTCTTCCACACAAGTCCGTGCCAAGAAGGGCGAGAATAGAATGAGGGACTCAAGTTTTTTGATTAACAATAACAATGAAATTTATTCATAATGAAAATAGAATGAAAACAAAATGAAGATTAAAATATGAGTTTGCATTACTAGCTTCAATAACTTGATTAGGTTACAGTAAAGATGAATCTGAACCATAGTATAATTAACCAAATGTAACTGATGAAATTTTATAAAAAGGAAACGCTTTTTCATGGCCAAAGGGAAAATATAGATCATACATACTCTTTTGACGAATCAAATGGTCTTGCTTCTTTGGGATTTGGGCTCGGTGATTTTCCGCCGATGTTTGTGCCTCAAATGGGAATCTTCGAATGTGATCGCGTCATTTTTGGGGACAATACTAACTGAATTTTACGGGAAAACTATCATTATTTAAGTTGGGTCGCAACTATGATATCTTTCATTAAAAAGCCTCCGTTAACGAGCAAAATTAAAGTTATAACTTCTGCACCATGAATGGAATAAAAGAAATTAAAATTTTAACTAAACGAATTTTGATGTGCTCTTCATGACGGACGCCCGTGAGCCGTACACAGATAGCAAAAGAGTTGCTATCAGTCGGATGACAAAGATCCAATCCCGTCACTTACTCTTCGGTACGCCCGCACATGAGAGGGCAGGAATTGGAAAAAAGCTGCTGGTGTTCTAGACGGTGCAAGATCTCAGAGAACACTCAATCTCTCAAAATTACAAGTCGCCCTCGTTCGAGAAGGGGTTTGGAAACGACCAATCAGCGTTTGATTATGTCATCAGAGATCTGGAATTCTGGGGGCAGAGGAAAGGTCAAAATTAAAGCTAAAAGCTTGTTTCCGGACTCTTGAATAGGTGCCAAGTCGCCTGGCCACCACCTGCAAGATCCAGATGTGCGGGTGTTGTATAGTAAAGGGGCATTGATCAGCTTTCTGCTGCTCTTAATTTTGTTGGGGTAAACTTTCCTCCGAGGGTGTCTTTTACCTCACCCCCGCGATTCGTTCTCCTTTCCAAGCTGGCTCGCATCCTTTCGCCAGTCGTAATTTACAAAAGGCTTCTAGCTGCCTCAAATAGAAGCGGCAATCCCTAATGGCTTATCCCACAGGCCCCTTCATCGTTGTCCAGAAAAAAAGGGCTGAATGCTGAGAGCATTCCACACTCAAGCAATAAACAAACTTAAGAAGAGAGGGAGACATTTCTTCAGACAAAAAAAGAGGTTCTAACTTACAGCAAAATTATTTATTCAATTCTAGAAATTTAATAAAAGAGGGATAATTTCTCCTCTGTAACTCGTCTTTTAGTTCAATAATGCTCAAATAAACAAATCAATGGTGGTACTAAGCAGAAATAAGAATAAATTAATATTCAGAATTATATTCTCATTTAAATAAGCATGATAATAAACTGGGACTCCACAAAGAGTAAAGGGAGAAACTCCATGTATTTGATATGCTTTAAGATGGTTTCCCATTGGTTGAGATTCAACGGGCCTCTCTCAGCATTAAATAGGTCGGTAGGCGTGTCTTTTGGAAAGATTCAAGATGAAATAGAGATGGTATCCAATAATTGTCTAGAGAAAATCCAATTTCAGCCCGATTCAATTCACTATTTTTTTTCCATAAGTTGGCTTTCTTTAACCATATTGGGCCACAGACATCACTATGTCGCTTGATTAAAAAGAAAGAGAAATGAATTAGAAAGGAATTTTTTACTTATAAAATCCTTCGCCAAGAAAAACGGATATGACAATGCCGTCATTAACAAGGACCAAAAAAAGAAATTATTATGAGAAATAACTAGCCAAGAAAGTGAATACCAACTTTGTATCCTTTCCTTTTAATCAGACCCATAATATTTTTTTTGTTAATGTAATGTAAAAACGAAGAGAAAAAAATCACGCCTAAGAGAAGAGCGGATGGATTCCTTATGGTGTCCCCCAATGGGCAATAGCCCAAAACGAGGTTAATAAAAAAAAATAGAAGACGAAAATAAGAACTCTTATAACACTTAGAAAAAATCATAACACTTATTAAATTTGTTAAAAAAGAAACTGATAATTTAAATCTAAGGTCAGAGAATTTTAAGTTAGATCGGAAAGAATCTTGACGAAGAGTTAAACCAGATCTGTTGTCAGTATTAAAAAGATTAATGTTTTAAGAATTCATAAAAAAAAGTAGAGTTAAGCTTATGTAAAAAAATATTGTATAAAAGCTGAGCATGCGCTTCTAGGGGCAAGTCATTGAGAGAAAAAGGTAATAATAATACTTGACATCCTCTGGTCTTTTAGAAATATAATGTGCACCAGTGAACCAAAGTTCAATACCATATCTAATTTTAAATAATAGTTGAAGAATAAAATAATAATTAACAAAATAATTAATAAATAATAAAACTACACTACTGTTTATAAAAATCGCAACACCCTGATGGAATAGCTCAATCTGCATTAAATTTGGAGCATTTGCATATCATGGGTCAGAAAAAAAACCATTAGATTTTCAGGTCAATACAATGCGTTTTATTGTCACATTAGTATCGGGTGAAACCACCGTGGGATGCAATTACAGCCTCTAAACGTCGTGGCATTGAGTCAAACAAGCTCTGAATAAGGGCCTGGGGAATGTCCTGCCATGCTCTGTCTACACGGGTATACAGTTCATCCACAGTTGCTGCTGCAGGACTCTGACGAGCCATGGTTTTGAGTCAAAAGAATCCGCAACAATGGTACTCGTGCCATCAATCCTCTGGAAATCAAACGGCGTTGTTCAGTGCTAGCAGACATTGTCCTGCCTACTGTAGCACCCCACTGTTGTGCTAACAGTGTGGAAGTGGCTGTACGATCTGCTACACACATGCGATAGAGGTGTCTGTCATCTCGCGGTGTCGTCGTGCTGGGTCTTCCTGAGCCTGGTCTTCGGTGTGCCCTGTTCTCTTCGCTCCACTGCCTCCATGCACGCATAATTGTCGTTGCATTACGTCCTACACGAGCAGCAATGTCACGATACGACCATCCCGCTTCAAGCAGACCAATTCTGCGTCCTCTTTCAAAGTCTGTCAGCTGTTGATATGGTACCCATGGTGTTCTTTCAAGCAATTACTCTGAAAATCTAATCATTTATACTCTGACCCATTGTATGCAAATATTGCAAATTGCATATGGATTAGACCATTCCATCAGGGTGTTGCGATTTTTATAAACAGTAGTATAGTAATGAAATAGAGGAAAACTTGGCCCAAAAGAATAAAGAACTTCAACAAAAATATGGCATCTACAGAAAGAACTTAATAATGAAAAAAAGAAAAATGCAACTCTCACACAAAACTTGAAATCACTTTTCAATGACGATCAGTTGATTCATTTGTCTAATAATCATGTTCAAAAATGGTCAAAGGATACAATGAAAAAAGCTCTTCACCTGCGATATGCATGTGGGATAAGTGGTTATAATTTCCTGATCCGGCAAGGTTGGCCTTTGCCATCTTACCGTTCCCTGTGCCGTCGGCTTCAGAAGATGTCAATAGAGCCAGGCTTGTCAAACATAACTATTCAATTAATGGAAGCCAAGAGCCTTTCACTCACTGATAACTCTAGAATTTGTATATTATCAATTGATGAAATGGAACTGCAGCAAAAACTGGAGTACGATAAAGGAGAAGAAAAAATTTATGGCTATGTTACATTAGGTAATAAAGAAAAATTAGCCAACAAACTGCTTCTACTTGTTGCTCGAGGTATAACTACAAAATGGAAGCAAATAATTGGATGGCATCTTACAGATGACAATTCTGTCACTAGTACTGATTTATGGGAATTTGT
>JAHWFO010067724.1:0-16998 GCA_023313115.1 Rhysida immarginata
ATCATAAGTATAGTTAATATTAGTATGGTTCATAGAAGTAGGGGAAGGGGGTAAAAGTGTATGGAGAAAAATCTGTTAAATTTGAAGAAGTACCGGTAATTTGTTCCGATTGAAAAAAAGGAGAATGGGGCAAGTCAGAGCCACATGATAATTTTTTTAGAAGATTCCATTTACCCTTGTTTGAATGCAAACGTTGAAATACAGTGTTGTAATATTTCTGTTGAGATAAGTTAAATGAAGGTACCGATGAAAGTACGAGGGTCAGTCAAATGAAAACCGGAAATATTTTTTTACAGCTCCTTTATTTCAGAAAGAGTTGGAACAAGTACACTATTTTTCAATGTAGTCCCTCCTGCTTTTCAATGCATTTCCGCCACCGAGTCGAGAGGGCATGGATACCTCTGGAAAAAAATCTTTTGGCTGCGCGTGTAGCCACCCATATACCGCCTGTTTCACTTCCATTTCGGTCGCGAACTTGTGGCCACCTAAGGAGTCCTTTAGTGAGCCAAAGATGTGGAAGTCGGAGGGCGCGAGGCCGGGAGAGTAAGGAGGATCGGGGAAGCACTCCAGACGCAAGTGCTGGATAGTCGCCACGGTCGTACGGGCCGTATGAGGTCGCGCGTTGTCATGCTGGATGAGAACGCCTGTTGAGAGAAGTCCGCGGCGCTTGGTGCGTATAGTAGGTTTCAGAATGTCACGCACCAATTCACTATAGGTGGCATTGGTCACCGTCTTGCCTTTATCCTGTAATGTTCCACTGTGGGACCCTTGTGGTCAGACTAGTACCTTTAGGGGCTCTAAGCACGGCACACCTTCCTCAGTATAAATCCTATTTTTCTGAGGATTCGAGGGCCCCTATTCACATGCTAACGGGGCCCTAAGCATGTGCTTAGTCTGCTTATGTATAAATCCAGCGCTGCTTGTGGTCCCAGAACAAGGTCGACATCACCTTCCCTGCGGATGGCTGGCTGCGGAAATTTTTCGGCTTTGGTGATGTCGTGTACCGCCATTCCTTACTGGAGCACTTGGTCTGTGGTTGGTAGTGATGGTCTGTGATACACTTGTAGCGCGTGCCAACATGCGTAGATGGATTTCTATTGGTTTCGTGCTTTCACTGCGTAGGAAACGGATCACTCCACGCTGCTCTTCTTTGGTGCATTCCAACAGAGGGGCCGCCTATGGAAATGCCCGTATGGCGCCGCTGGGTCACGTGCTTTTTACAGCAGTTTTCCGGTTTTCTACAGCGGTTTTCCGGTTTTCATTTGACTCAGCCTCGTATACAGAATGTTTAATTCCTAAATGAGTCATAGGCGATTTTCACGCATTAACGAGCGCATGCGCATGAAACGCGCTGCGTGGAAAGAAAACTTCCGGTCCATAGATAAATACGCTTGGAAGGTGTAAGCAAGCATAAGGCAGCGATGTTATTGGGGAGGGGGGGGGGGGGGGAAATGGAAGGAAAAATTCCGCCACCAGGTTTCAAAGTAGTAACTACGAGTATCAAGCTCCTTGCCTCTACCTATTAGAGCCTGTTTCACAATTAAATCGCCCACATTAACCCCAGTGGATCCGCCAAGGAAGCGTATAATAGTGCATTCGCTCGCGAAGCGGGCGATTTAACAACCTTCCGCTTCTATTTCACAATTAAAGCCGCGGCCGCATTAACTGTCTTCGGATTAGTTCATTCCCAAGAGAGATCGACGTCACACAAAATGGCGTCTTGCAGTGACCTTCGTCACATTCATAGGTGAAGGCTGTTTTGGACAGCAGTATTTTTTAAATTATATTTCCAAATGCCAAATTCAAATCGACGGTATGTTCGCCCAATACATGACGTTTTCTGATTGGTTGAAGCAGTTGTGGATCCGCTAGATTTCAGAACCAGCTTGAAGTGAAAATTCCTGGGCGAATTTTGCTAATTGTGAAACGCCAGTCCGTGTGGAAAATCTTCGTCTTGCGTTGCGAAATCTTCGTCTTCGGCCTGTTTTCCGCCCCCAAACTATAATTTTGAATCGGGCTTTATAGCGGACACAGTACAGCAAGGCTGTTTCCAAATGTACTACAGACTATAAAGTAGTTAAGCTGCAAGCCCAGTACATCTGGCTTGTAGGTCGGCAATTCTGCTATTCCTCTTTTCCAAACCATCAGAAATCTGATGAACCCACATAAGAAATTAATAAATGAAAACTAGAATCACTGCTCCAAGCATATAAACTGAGTGGCCAAAAGTCATGGGAAGGGTTGTCCCATTTGAAGATGTGCCATGTATGACTCACGAATATTGCGGCCAGATGCGGCGGATGCCGCTAGCACTTGCGGCAACTCTACAGACTTGGGATCTGTGGGCGGGGCTTCACCTATGATGTGTCATATTCACAGGTTACATAGTAGAAATAGCTTAAGTAACTCCTGAGTTCAAAACGGTTGCCTAATAAATGACCACTGGGAAAATAAGAGCTTTTAGAAACTCTTAGTCGGAAAAACACTGATATGTTTCTTAACTAAATACAAAAATACGATCTGATATTACATCTCAATTCATCCTAATATAGAGGGTGTATCAGGTTCGATGGTCAAACAGTAACTGGCGTGATCCTTTGCATGATTACAAACTTAAAGTTCCTTATCGAAAATGTCGAAAACTCAAAATTTAAATTGCGTCGTTACGTCACTTATGAACTTTCCGCACCAGCAGTTCATTAAATTCAAAGGGGCGATTACAATTAAATCGGCGGCAATTGTTGAGATTAAATGACGTTTTCGACAGGTTTTCAGCAAACTTCGTGTGATGTTTAGACCCTTAACATTTGAGTTTTGAACATTTTGCATAAGGAATTTTAAGTTTGTAATCATGCATAGGATCAGGCTAGGTACTTTATGACCATCGAACCTGATACACCCTGTATTTGGTTCTAATTTTGGTTTAATTTAATATTATTGATAAAAGATGGCGCAACTAGAAAATTCTTATAGCAGTTGAAGAAAGTTAAATACAAGGTTAATTGAAGAGACAGTTTAATTGGGTTTTATAAAGTTTTAAATCATCATTATTTCGAAAAATAAGGTCTTCTGAAACACAAAAGAAAAAACGGTCCAGCAAGTGGGATCAAGAAAGTTCCATTTCAGAACCATGATTACACCAAAGAACGTATAAGGATAAGAAGTAAAGGCTCGCGTAGACGTAAGTGGCGCCACCCATGTCTGGCGGGAAATGTGTGTTGCAGAGAAGCCCCCGTTTTATTATCGGGCAGCTTTAATCACGTGATATAAACCAACACCGCCTAGGGAGAAAGCCTGCTCACGGAAAAATCTTACATTGTTACATCATCTACGGTAGGGACACTTTCGGGCTTAATTGAAAGATGATTAACAATACCCTACCGTATGTGATGTAACAATGTATGACGTTTTCGCGCTCAGGCTTTGAGTACAGGTGGTATTGTATAAACACAGCCTTTACTTCTTATCCTTATACGTTCTTTGTTTGTTTGTGCTTTATAACAATGCATTTCAGCGGCCTCAGCTTATCACGAGGCCAGCGAGAGACAGGCCAGGGCCAGGGTTGCCAACTTGCCAGTTTTTAGATGGGAATATTTATTGTTGGATATTGTTATAATACAAACTAAACAATGCACAAATGTAATAACTATTACAAGGTTGGCAACGCTGTCCAGGGCGCTCATAAACAACACCACCTAGACAGAAGGCCTGCGCACAGAAATGTCATACATTGTTACATCATCTTCAAACGGCCAAATTTAAGACTTATTATTGGTAGAAATACGATTAACAATAGCCGCTTCAGCGTGATGTAACAATATATGACGTTTCTGTGCGCAGGCCTTCTATCTAGGTGGTATTGTCAAAAATCATATGACCATCGGGGTCCGGGTAACAATCCACCCTTCAGTGTTTCCAACAAACGAAAAAATACTTATTGTTAAAATCCAAGATGGAGACAATGAAGGATGAATTGTTGGCCGGACCCCGATGATCATGTGACTTTTGAGTGTCCTGGACTGTCTCTCGTTGGCCTCGTCTTATCATATGTGACAATGCCAATAGAAACATAGCCTAGAGGGGAAAATCTTCTTTTGACAGAACAATAATACAAGGCATGTTCAAATGAAAGTGATTGTGCAGACACGAGCCAAACGGGTGATTGTTGACGTATCGTCTACTTGTTCTGATAATCACTGCTGTGGGAAGTTACGTTAGGCTTATGCTCGTATTTCCTTTGTGTTACAATGGACCCTTCTATTAAATTTCCTTCCAAAACTGATCAATGAGCGGTGATTTTGGCGCTCGTTCCGAGCAGGAAGTGTCGCAATTTTTCTGTATTTGCTACTTCCTATTTGGTTTCGATTTCATTAGGCCTCCAAGCACAACAGATTTTCCTTGTCGCCAATATTAATATCAAAATTAGGTATTTCAATATTCTGTTTTGTAAGTTATAATGCCAACTAACGCAAGATATTACGCGATGCCAGGCTGCGGTAACAAGACAACTGAACACAAGGTTTTTAAAGAATAATAATTGGATGTTCTATGAGGATTTTTAATTACGCCATACCTCAGATGTTTAAATTATTGATGAAAAATAGGAAAGAAAATTCCACAGCCTGGGATCGAACCAGGAACCTTCTGCTCACCGTGCAGATGCGCCACTGCGGACATGGAAGCATTACGCTATCTACATGCCCTTTGGGCTGGCTGGAGCAGTACCCGGCCAGAAGGTTCCTGGTTCGATCCCAGGCTGTGGAATTTTCTTTCCTATTTTTCATCAATAACAAGGTTTTTTTTCTTTAACACAAGAGAGATCAAGGGCTAAAAATGAGTTTGTTTCAATCTTTGTAATACTTAAAATCCAAGTCTTTATTATACAAAATTACAAAAGTCCTATTGTAATTGAACTAATCTATTTTATGTTAATTGTATATTTAATTTTTTACTAGGAAACTCTATACCAGGTCTGCTCTATACATTAGCAGGGTTGTTTTTTTATGTTTTGTAAACATCATTTTTATAGAAAAAAAACAATCATTTTATAATTTTAAATAAAGTAATTTAATAGTTATCCTGTGTTTCTTATTTATTTTAAATAAATTTATTTACAACAAAGTTAGTAATGATAATAGTAATATTAAAATAAAATAAGTATTGTAGTGAGTTGAAAATCTTTGTCCGATGTCAGAGTGTGGTTTAGCGTAAATGTTATTTCTAACGTGTTTGTTCCTGAACCAACCTCAAAAAATGCGTCTTTAATAATTAAAGATTTGGAGAGTTGGGATACTTCACCATGGATTAAAGATGTTTTTCAATAAATGGAATGTGTTTCCCTGTATGGTTGCACTGTTTTTATTTATTACCTCGATATATCTTGATTAATAGAATTTAATCGTCACTTTTCGTGTCAGGATGACGTATGACCGAAGGGAGGGGGGAGGGAGAGTTAACAAAAATATGACATGTTCTGACACGGGGGGAAGGGGGGGTATAAAATTATTTGGATAAAGGATAATGTAATTTGTGGACGGCCTCTTAGTGAGTTGAAGTTTAATTATTTCGTCGTTGTGTGGTCTATTGATATTATTTTTAAATAAATGTTCATTGCTTTTAATTTATTAATGTTGATCTGCTACTGAATAATACATTGTTTAAGAATTAACAGGCTAAACATGTTTATATTTGAAATAGAATATTTTTAAATTTAGAACAATACAAGAATCGTGTTTACGTTGGCAGCCTTTTCAAAGTGGTTCTCACTGCTCTTCATCGTAAATTGTCTGAAATGAATGTCCCTTATCATCGGCGACAATCGCTACGATGACCTCGTCGAGGTCAACATTTCCGATGGAAGATTAATCTTTCCATTAAGAATAATGGAAAGGGCGATCTCATTTTTATCTCAATCTATTATTCGTTCAAATATACGACCATCAAAATTTAATTGTCTCCAATTGGGCCAAATATCGGCACTACAGTGGCTACAATCATAAAAGTACGTCGTCATCAATTAATTGAATCCTTCGTTGCATCCCTTTTCTCATTTCACAGCTCACTACAACCATCTAACTCGTAAAATGGCTACCTTCAATGACTACAAAAGAAGCCATTAAAACTCATACATCATCAGATATAATATATAGCTTGAGTTGTTAAACAGAACTGAATGAATATTTTAGTTAATGTTTAATTTGAATTGGATTTTTCATGCTAAATTAATTCACAAACACAGCCATGTTCATAAATCTTGTTTGAGATAAAAGATTACAACATTCATAACGGTAAGTTAGAAGCTCATTTATTATTTTCTTTTATGAAAAACAAAAATGAAATAAATAATTTCTATTATTACCATTCTAAATCATTCATATATTTGATATTAAATTTTACGACTTAAGATGCAATAACGCCTATAGTGATCTCCAAGATCATAATAATTAACGGATTCGATTAAACACTATAATAAATAATAGAATTAATTTAATTTAGAGAGGAATTTATAATGCAAAAGTAAATTTTCAATTTACAAAAGCAATTATCCTGAAAGAAAATTTGACGGCTTTTATAAGGAAAAAAAAAACACTCTTAAATAAAATGATAATAAATTTCAATCTTAAGAATATTAATGATTAATAATTTATGGGTTTTTAAGGTAATTAATAGAATTTTTCGAGACCGCATTTTCTATAGGAGCATCCGAAATGTAATAGAAGTAGGGAGAGAGAAAGAAAAATGTATATTTAACATGGATGAGAAGAAGAGACAAGACGTTCATTCGATCAACCGGATTCCGAAACATTCTGTATCGAATGACAGAATTTTACGAATCGAAGGCATTTGCTCAATCTAAGAAGGTCGTTTAAAAAGTTATATCGGCGAAAATTAACTATATAGAGTTTAAATTTAGTGAAGGAATAATTTTCTTATTTTTTTTTATAAACCCTATTCTCATTAGTCCCGTTTTATAAACAGGAAAATTTTTGTGATTGGCTTCCTTTAGTCTTCTATTTGTTTTGTAGCCTTTTCCCAAGTTTTTGTGCAGTTTCGTTCCTACGCTGAGGACATTTTGACAATTTGTTCCGTTATTAGGAGCATCAGCAATAAACTACTTACAAAGATGCACGCTTGGTTTGTACTTTTATCCAGCCGTCCGCCGTTTGCACGATAACTTGAAAATGGATTATCTTTTCAAATTCTGTTTTCAGAAATATGACCATTAAGATCTTAGCTGGCCGTATCAACTTTTCAGAATTTTTCGTGGACCCTTTCAAATCGAATTTACGTGCTAAAACAGTAACTGTAAAGAATACCAAGATAATGGCATATCGTATAACAAACGATTCATCAAGGATGAATACACTGTTACTTTCGCTTTGTTAGGGTTTTAGCCTCATCTATACATATAAAAGGCAATGTATGTATGTTTGTCCGGTTTTAAAAGGCAGCTTAGTAGTAAGCTATAATGTTAAAATTTAACACACAGCCATGTAATACTATCACCATGATGGAAAAAATCTAAAACTGGAGATAAGTCTCTTAAAAACGTAGGAATTAATAATCTTTATATCTATACAGGGTGATTCAGAAAGGTAGGTCAAGAACGAAATACCATGTGCAGTTTGTAGCGGGGAATAAAATTTTTCCTATATCATGGGTCCGGAAATGCATCTTTACAGAAATAATGCAACTTGTACGAGGTAGGAATGACATTACAGTAGGTGTTCAAAATGCCGACCCTGAGTCTCGATGCAGGTGTTTGGTTTGCGGACGAGATTCTCGCGAACTCTGGTGAAGATATCCGGAAAATCACTGACTTCTCCATGCGCTGTAACAATTTTAGCTACAAGGTCATCGGGATTGTCGACTGGTGTGGCATACACCAGCTGCTTGATGTGGCCCCATAAAAAGAAGTTCAGAGGTGTCAAGTCAGGAGACCGGGATGGCCATGGCACAGGGCTTCCTCTCCCAATCCATCGCTGAGGGTATGTCCTGTGAGGGTCTGCCGACTGAAGTGGGCAGGAGCACCATCGTGCTGAAACCACATCCGCTACCGCACTAACGATGGCACATCGTATAGCAGTTCAGGAACAGTAAACCGTAAGAGTGTCAAGTAGTTTTGTCCACTTAACCGATCTGGCAAAATGTACGGCCCAATCAAACGATTTCCAATAATTCCACCCGCACGTTCACGGAGAATCGCTGCTGGTGGGACGTTACATGGATAGAATGCGGATTCGCTTCATCCCACACGTGTTGATTGCACGGGTTGAAGCCTGGTAAACGTAGCCTCATCAGTGAAGAGAATGTGCGTGGTGAAGTCTGGGTCAGCCACAAGCTGCTGTCCAAGCCACTGACAAAACTGCAAACGTGGTGCAAAATCCCCAGGAACAAGTCCTTGTACCTTTTGCAGATGATACGGATACAGTCCTGCGTTTTGCAGCACTCTCCGCACGGTGGCTTGAGAAACATCGGCATCTTCTGCAATAGTTCAGGTGCTTGTCGACGGATTAACGGCAACTGGAGCCAGAACGTCTTCTAACCTTGGTGTTCGAATGTTCACTCCACAGCCGTCGTTTGATAGACCTCGCAGGCAATCTGCGTCTCGAAGTCTTTAGTCTAGTGTTTGAAACGCCCGGCGATGTGGGTGATCACGGTCTGGAAAACGCTGTTGGTAAATCCTTTCCGCTTCAGTAGCATTACCCTGTACGACACGGGAGTTATATGTTTCGTTTCCTCTCTTTTAAAGGAAAGAACACGAACAATGTACATGTTTAGATCCTAATTTACATGGACTCTACCATTGCCGTCCGGGTAACGCACATCCATTCCTACCTCGTACAAGTTGCATTATCTCTGTAAGGATGCATTTCCGGACCCATGTTTATAGGAAAAAATATTGTTCCCCGCTACAAACTGTACATGCTATTTCATTCTTGACCTACTTTTCTGAATCACCTTGTATATATGAAACTAGAAGAGGTACCCGGCGTTGCCCGGGATAATTACACTTGCACAATCTTTTCCTTTCATTGTTAGTCATGAGATATTGATTGTTCGTTCATGCAATGTGTTTGTGAATTGCGTGCTGATACCATTGTTGATACCTATTGTTGTACAAACTTTGCCTTGCATTGTTGGTCATGAGATATTTCTCATTAATATGCCTTGCCATAACCATGAATATCGATTTTTTATCGATATTTATTATTTTTCCGAAATCTGAGGTAGACAGTGACCTTCCTCATGCTTTGAAGGTCATGTATGCGAAATTTCATCAAGATCGGAATAAAACTGTAGATTTGTATAAAAAACAGACCCACAGACAGACCCACAGACAGACCCACAAACATCCTTCTTTATATAGATAGAAGATAGACTTGGTTTGTATTTTTTTCCTTGCATATGTGAACAATCAGCCCATGGTGTTTGCGTCAACAATCGGCTGGGTGAACAATGGTTGATGAAATTAATACATGCCGCAGCCAACACCTCCTATAGAGAAGGCCTGCCGACAAAAGATGTATACATTGTTACATCATCATCAAACGGCTATTATTATCGTATTTCTACCAATAATAAGCCCTAAATTTGGCCGCTTGGTGATGATGTAACAATGCATACACCTTTGGTCCGCAGGCCTTCTCTCTAGGAGGTGTTGCCGCAGCCGACGAAAGAGACACGCCCTGGCACTGAAAAGTCACCTGACCATCTTAATCCAAGCAACAATGTAATATTCATTGTTTCCATGTGGAATTTTAGCAATCAGTTTATTTTCGTTTGTTTGAAGGTTACATTGTTGCTTCGACTAAGAAGATGAGATGACTTTTCCGTGCCAGGACAACGCCTCCTATAAAGAAAGCCTCCGAAATGAAACGTCATACATTATTGCTATTTCATACTCCGTTCTTTGTTAATCGTATTTCTACCACGGTCTATAGATATTCATGGTCATCGAGCTTCGGCTATTTTCCATTGTTTCGAGAAGCTAAAGAAAACAGATCGTGCCAGGTGCCGCATAGATCGTACTAAGGTCGACCTCAACCTGCGATAGAGATTTTCATTGAAACTGAATATTAAAGTAAAGTTTCTATCTGCCAATAGGGCGGCGCTGCAGGCACAGTTGGGCTAAAGTACTGGATAGGGAAAGTAAGGACCAATGACATATATTAAAGATAGACTCCGAATCCTATTGTTGTAACTTGAAGCAAATTGGGAAGCTCCATACCCAGGACTGTCATGGCCGAAAGTGAGTGAAGATGATGCAAAACACATGGCTAAACATAAGAGTAGCTGATTAATAATTCTTTCACACGCCGATAACGGACTGATAAGTTTATCTTTTCGTTTACTTTGTATTTGAAGTATTTTATTATATTTTATAAACAATTTTTCGATCATGGTTTCAATTTCAATTTCGTTTCGATTGTCTTTCAGTTACGTATTTTCATTTTAGTTACGTATTTTTGATTTATTTTTGTGGAAAATGATTCCTGATCCAGTTGTACGCAGCTTAACTTTGAGGAATGGTTTTGAATTAATTATTCCTCAGGCCCAAAATCTTCACAAACAAAGCAGCCAGACAGCTAATTACTCCACGGCTCACTCCTGCCCAGAACAATCATGGCTCAATTTGCTTCACTTTTTGCCGCTGTTAACAATAGGATTCGGAGTCTATCTTTAATATACGTCATTGGTAAGGAAACTCCGACATTTCTCCGCCATTTCTGTGCAAAATTCCATATAATTATGCAAATATTTTTATAATAACTTTGTTATATTAATATTAATAATAATTTTTGCGGTTCTTGCAATGCTGTTGCATAATAACCTGCGATTTGACCTTTTTAGCATTCTTGGAGATGTCTCTATGAAGGAATTTTGCACAGAAATGGCGGAGTGTCCTTACTTTCCTTATCCAGTACTTTAAGTTGGGCCGATTGTACATGCAGCGCCACTTTTCAATAGAGTTCGCGCTCTACCGGGAGCTAGTAACTTTAGCTTCATTTTAACAATGGAACTCGATGACCATGATCTCTACTAATAATAAGCCCTAAATTTGGTCGGTTTATGATGATATAACAATGTATGACGTTTCAGTGCCGAGGCTTTCTTTATAGGAGGCGTTGGCCAGGGCCTGTCTTTTTCGTCAGGTACGATGCTTGCATTAATTATTCACGTTTTAAGGGGATAGTTATAAAAAGTAATAAATAAATAAATGGTTAAATTAATAAATAATTATTTAATAAACCATTAAGGAATGACATAACCAAGTACCGAAAGGTTAAACTAAACCATTTGCGGAACTATATTTTTAAACCGCCCTATGTTAACATTGGAAATTTCAAATGGACAATAATGATACCATTAAACCACGTACCTTTGAAATAATTTCGACTATCATTAATTTTACGTTAAATTCATTCAGTGCAACTCATTCCAAGTCGTTTGATATATTACATGCCATATTTTAGCATTGAAAGTTCCAATGAAGGATAATGGTTCCACTAAAGCAGGTTCCTTGAAACCAATTTGGACTATCATTAATTTCACGTTATATTCCTTTATGACACCTCATTCCAAGTCGTTTGATATATTACATGCTATATTTTAGCATTGAAAGTTCCAATGGACCATAATGGTTCCACTAAACCAGGTTCCTTGAAACCAATTTGGACTATCATTAATTTTACGTTTTATTCCTTCATGACACTTCATTCCAAGTCGTTTGATATATTACATGCCATAATTTAGCATTGAAAGTTCCAATGAACCATAATGGTTCCACTATACCAGTTTCCTTGAAAACAATTTCGAATGTCATTAATTTTACGTTATATTCATTCAGTACAACTCATTCCAAGTCGTTTCATATATTACATACTATATTTTAGCATTGAAAGTTCTTATGACCGAAACTATTCAAATTGAAAACTTTGGTTTAGGAAAAGTGATCAGGAAACTTATCAATAACTGTGGTTCACAGGTGCATATTCTCCGCAAATGGGAATTGAAACACCCTCCTCCTTTATTAGGAGCTTTAGCATAATAGCTACTTATAAGAATGCGCCCTTAGTCTGTACGTTTATTCGGCCGTCCACCGTTTTATGCAAAGAGCGGATTTCTAATAAATCGGTAACGCTCTATACTTTCGTAATTGTTTCTCTATCTATCATGGTAAAAAAGTAAGGTTTTGTAACTTCTCGATGCTTACACTACGGGTGCTGGAAATACTTTTATTCAATGGGTACGGACACTTTCCTTAGATATACCTGAACTTTTATGGCTGTAGCTCTATATTTTCTAAATTTTTCGATTGTTTCAGGAATTGCCTCTACACCCTATACAGGTGTCCTGTAATTCGTGGTCGTAAATTTAATGGTATGCTTATTCAATAGCAAGGATCAAAAAACGAACATACTGTAGGTCGAACAACGAACCGTTTCCGAGAAATGATGACGATGATGATGATGTTGATGATACGTAAAGGAGCTAAGCCTCTTCCCCTTGCCATGTAAATGGAATGCCCTGTTCATGTAAATGGAAGGAAGTAGACCTGGCTGATTCGTTGCCTGGACTGTGTTTGAGTGAGACTACATGACTGCAGCAGGTTACAGCAATGCCGAGTTGGCGGATATGCATTTCACGTACGGTCACGCAAATAGGAATGCAGCAGACGTGGCGCGTCTTTACAGAGACCCGTGCCCAAACCGACGACACCCTGATCGTCACATGTTTATCCGTCTTCACCAGCGTTTACTTGACACTGGTACATTTAATATCACCCCCCCCCCCCCCCCGCGAAGGACGTCCGCGAACCGTTGGGGCTGCTGCACGGGAACAGGCCATATTGTAGTGTGTGGAAGAGGATCCAACCACCAGCACAAGACGGATCTCCATGCTTGGAGAATTTTGCACGAAAACTGGTGTCTACCCATACCATATCTAGATGGTGCAAGGCCTACGTGCACAATATTATCCTCCACGACGACGATTCTGCAGGTGGTTGCTGCGACAGTGCGTTAGGTGTCCTCTGTTTCTGACGGTCATTCTGTTCACTGCGCGATGGGATCTTTAATTTCCACAACTATCGTGAGTGGTCTTATGCTAATCCTAACGCTATCAGAGAAGCACATCATCAGGACCGATTTTCCAACAATGTGTGGGCAGGATAATAGAGGATTGTATCATTGCACCGTTCATCCTTCTGCAGAGACTCACAGGAGCTGCCTATCTCCAATTCCTGCAACAGGATTTCCTTGGGATATTATAAAATGTGCCTTTTGCGATTCGCCAACAAATGTGGTTCATGCATGATGGTGCACCCGCTCATTATCAACTGGCTGTGCGGAATCACCTGACTGTCACCTTCACCACCGGTGGATTGGTCGGGGTGGACCACGTGTATGGCCTCCTCGATCTCCGGACTTGAACCCATTGGACTTTTCCATCTGGGGTTATCTAAAAGAACACGTGTATGCGCAACGAGTGGTACTGTCGACGCCCTGCGCCATCGCGTGGAGAACGCCTTTAAGAACATGTGAGAGAATGCTGGTCTTTGCGAACGTTTGCGTGCCTCTTATGCTGCCGTGTTCATGGTGGACATTTTGACCATTTGCTATGAGTTCAAGATACAAGAAACATACCAGAGGAACACCTGTACGGGTTGTTGCTCCATTTGTCAATAAAATCATTCTTTCTCGGAAACGGTGCGTTGTTCGACCTATGTTCATAGGGAGTTTTTTGTTCCTTGCTATTGAATATGCATACCATTAAATTTACGACCAGATTTTTATTGGTGTTTAAAGTGCCTATAAAATCTTTGTATATGAACCATGGCACGTAAATTTTTTATAATCGATATATTATTGGAGATACGTGTTACCTATGTTAGTTTCGGTTTGGAATTTTATAATCACACCAAGAGGTTCCCTACTTATCTAAATTGATTTTGTCCGTAGAGCCCAGATATTTTCGTCCTTTGTCTCGAATTTTATGGCAAAAACCAAGGTGTTTATTTGGCTTGATTTTCGGTTTCTGTCTTGGTTTAAATTAGGAGTTTTTACAGAGAGTATATGATAAAGTAGGTGTACATAGTTCTCGATTAACGAGTCGGTACAAGTATTCCGACATGGTCCGATTTATGGTTTCCAAATTCTCGCGATGACATTAGGTTAAAGATTCGAATTCGCTACATGTTTTTAATGTGGACTAAATATGCTCAATATAAATAAAACCTCACGTGATTATATCACACAATTCCAACATGACGGTTGGCATTTTAATATATAAAAATTTTCAATATTACAGTAGTACAAAAGGGAAAGCAAAAAAAGATATAACAGATCGTTGCTAATTTAGCGTTATAAAATTAAGTTTCATTTTAAAAATAAATTTTTATAATAATTAATTATGATATTTCAATAAAAAGTTTCAGTTTAAAAACTTACCAATTAACCCAAACTTACATTGTGAAATACTGAAAAGAGTTTAGTTTGGAAAAAGAATATATCTTTGTAATTTTAAGAAGTCTATTGGCTTGTTTCATAAGTATTGGCCGCTTTAGCTTACGCTACTTTTTAATATTACAGCAGGAACTACAACAACCCACTACAAAAGAAGTAGGACTGGTTCGAAAGTTTCTCCACTAGTTAAACACGTAGCGGAACAGACATTAACGCCAGGAAGCAACGCGATGTCTGGCTAGTGAATTTGCACGAATACAAACTTGGAGGAATGCCCGGGAAGCAACCGCTACTAATGTTAATGGTGCATGGGGTGCGTGCAAGAGGAGTGACAGAATTGTCCGTAGGTTATTTGCGAGGTTTGTTGCTGGTGATATGGACATTAATCGTAAGTCAATAGACAGGCGTCCGGTAAAGTGCGATACCGATTAGTTACGGCAGAAAATAGAACAAAAACCTGCACAATTCATCAGTGAGATCAAAAGCGATGTGAACAATACATCCGTCATTGGTGAATCGTTCAGGTCCATACTCCTCAAAGACGGCGCTTGTCCACATCCCTGTTGCAAACCTACAAAAAATTAATTGTTTGGGGTACGAGGTTCCCCTCATCCTGCGTATTCATCAGGCTTGGTCCAACAATTTCTACATATTTCGTCATTTGGATAATTTCTTGCGAGACAAACGGTTCACTGATCGAGATGCTGTCATTACTGGTGTAACCAGTTTTTTGGAAAATTGTAATTCCAACTTCAGTCACCGGTGGCATTTTTTCATTGCCAACACGTTGGGCACAATATAGAGCCGCTGATATGGCAGATATTTCACTTATTAAAATGTATTATTTTCCTTGTTTCAAGTATCTTTTTCTTTATATTAAATTCAGACTACTTATGAAACAACCCAGTATATTCATTTCACTTACTGACTCTCCTCAATCAAGTTGAAGAAATAATATTTTGGAACAAAAACGCTTATTAAGCTTAGTATTTAAATTTTGTTGAACATTAAATCTTCATAGGACACCCATTATAAGATATACTTTAGAAACTGTAAAAATAACCCATGCTGATAAAAGAGTCAACAACATACTGCACCTTTACGATATCGATTGGACGGAGTTGTTCGAGTATATAAAATCATCGCCATGCACTGCTGTAATAGGAAGAGAAATAGAGACCCTGAAGAGAACAAATGCGCTTGTTCAATCAGAAATCACCGATAAAAAACTAACGGAACTTTTTTTTTATTGGGAGAGAAAAACTCGGAAGAAAAAAATTCAAGTTAATGAATACGAACAAGTTGTTTTAATTAAATATCTATGTTCCCCTTATTAAAATTCGAAACTGAAGCGGATAACTCTTTCCTAATATATAAGCAGCGAGAGGAGAAAAGCCCATCACTTTGCATTAGGCGGCGACGGTCACCGAAGCACACGAGGCGCAGAAGGAACATCAGCGATGCCAGGACGATAAGCGTTGTCCGGGAGGCACGGCCGAAGAAAAGCCCCCGTTGTGCATGCGCTGATAAGATCGGCTCGACGATCCCCTTGGCGTCACTAGCGGCTCCTTAAGAACCTCTACCCGACTGGATTATCTCCCTCGCTTAAGAGCAATCCTAGCCGATTTGGCAAACCCTTCGAGAAGATGTTTATGCACGCGCAAACAAATCCCAAAAAGTCCTCCAAGTGAATTCCACGTTGTCGTTTTAATGATGTGGATCGCTGTGGACTACTATCTCGAGCATTGGGATAGGCCTTGCGCTCGGCACCTTTGTACCTCTAATCGCTGTCAAAATGTTGTGGATTAAGGAAGCTATGCAAATTACGCGTAAATTTCCATTCAATGCAAGGACATTATAATATAAAATTTTCATTCCAATCACACCACTTTAGAACTTATAAGCATAATATTAACGAACAAATGAGTTAAATATTTTAACTTCATGTAGTGCAAATCACTCTACACAATTCCCTTAGCAGATTTGCCGTTATATAAAATAAATGAGATTCTCCTTAAAATGCTCTTCTAATAAATTAAATAAAAATCTTGCTTACGACATCAAAGAATAGCAAAATACCTGCTCCCTTTTCTCCTATTGCTAGTACGAGCGAAAGAATAAAAAATGTGAACAGAGTTTTTCTAATAATTTTTAATATATGTACATCGTCGACACTTAAACGATACACTTTAACCGCAAGCTTTTCGATCTCATGAGCTAACTGCAAGTGGAAAATTTTCTGCAATGCTTTATGTTTTCGGAAATAGAAAAAAAAAATGTAAAAAATAGACGTCTATGATTTAAATAATTGATTCATGACTTGCAGTTGTCCATCGAATGAAAGCGTTCTCCTTTTTATTAGCCTTTAGTTTATCAAAAATCTACGACATTTCTTTAATTTTTAGAGTTTTAGCATCTATACAGGGTGTTTTTGAATTGAGTACAGATTTTTTGGAAGAGGATAGAAGAGGTCCTTAGAAGTGTTTTTTGTCATATGAACATGGGGTCCCCGCAGCTCCGTTTACTTACA
>JAHWFO010067747.1:0-10288 GCA_023313115.1 Rhysida immarginata
ATAACAGTATTTTTAATTGAATAATGGAACTCTTAGCAATAAAACAAAATGATTTAATAAATTATTTAATAAAGAAATAATCTCATTTATTTGTAAGCTAATAAATAATAAATAAAAGATTCCCGCATATAAAGTGACTTCGACCTAACATGAATGAAGCAAATTGATTTGTAGGATTACTTGGAGGATTGCGGCCGTTCAATATCAAATAAAAGTGCAGACGAATTTATTTATACAATAGAGTCGGATGATATTATAAAGTCTCTCCATCGTATACCGCGTCTATCCGAAAATATGGCATGCATTTCAATATTATTTTCGTATGGTAAAGGGAGAGGGAGTATTCAATATATTTTCGTCTATATTTTCGGACAGAGGGAGTATTTAATTAATGTTCATTTTTATGTAAACAAAAAAAATAATCCCAAACACTTCATTTCCTCTTCATTAATTCCTATTGGTTGAATTACAGTGTTTACTTGATTATATATAAAAATCTTTAGAACGAAATACTCAATTTGAACTGACTTGTTTCAATAAGTTTGATTCTATCAGTGCCAGCGAGATCAGCCATATTTAAAAGAGAGAGAGCTACATATTTTATACTCCAATAAATGTGTACATTCAATAATTGAAATATGGATTACTTGAGAAATTAAGTGCTAAAATTGTTGGCAAAATTATGGCCCTTTATTTAATTTTATTTTATTTGATTTTAACTATATTTTCAATATTGATTTTGATATTGTCAGTTTCAAAGTAAATAATTTGCGTATTATTGAGCCAGCTCATTGTTGCCACACATACACATCAATACCGCCTATACCACGGCCTCCTAGAAACTACCAGGCCTGAACATGACGTCAATACTGTATTGTTGAAGCACTAAGATTGTGACGTTGAACCAACTTCTGTAATAGCACCACCAGTTTGACGTAATAATGTTGTATCTTTTCCATGTTCAGGCCTGGTAGTATCTAGAAGGCCGTGCCTATACTCAACACCTCCTAGAAAGAAAACCTCACAACTGAAACGTCACATATTGTTACATCATCATAATTCGACCATTGTTGATCGTATTTCTACCAATAGTAAGCCCTAAATTCGGTCGACTTATGATGATGCAACAATGTATGACTTTTCATTTGTGAGGCTTTCTTTCCAGAAGGTGTTGCTATACTCTGTTCAACGAAAGAAAAACTGGGCGTGTCCAGTTAAATTTCCAATTTCAATTGTTAAACATTATTAATTTTACTTAGCAACAATGTCTAACAATTGAAATTGGTAATTTAATTGAACACGCCCAGTTTTTTCTTTCGTTGGATAGAGTATAGAGAGAAAGCCTGCTCACGGAAAAATCATACATCGTTGCATCACCTAAGGTAAGGACGTAGCCCACGAGAAAGACAGGCCCTGGCTGTGACAACCGAGAGAGAAGGCCTCCGCAATGAAACTGAATACATTGTTGCATCACATAGATAATGCATTGTTATTCGTATTTCTACCAATAATAAGCCCTGAATTTGCACTATCTATGATGATGTAACAATGTATTCAGTTTCATTGCGGAGGCCTTCTCTCTCGGTGGTCACGCCCTGGCGCAGAAAAGTCTTCTGATCATCTTAGTCCGAATAACTATGTAACCTTCATTGTTTCCATCTTGGATTTTAATAATCAGCAATTTTTCGATTGTTGGAAACAATGAAGGTCACATTGTTGCTCGGACTAAGATGGTCAAGTGACTTTTCCGCGCCAGGGCAACACCTTCTATAGAGAAGGGCTGCGCTCAAAAGGTGTATACATTGTTACATCACCATCAAGCGGCTATTGTTATCGTATTTCTACCAATAATAAGCCCTAAATTTGGCCGCCTGATGATGATGTAACAATGCATACACCTTTGGTCCGCAGGCCTTCTCTCTAGGAGGTGTTGGCCAGGGCCTGTCTTTCACGTGGGCTACGCGGTAGGGACAATTTCGGGCTTATTATTGGTTAAAATATGATTAACAATACACTACCGTAGGTGATGTAACAATGTATGACGTTTTCGCGCTCAGGCTTTGAGTAGAGGTGGTGTTGCACACATACGCACGCACACACCTATAGCTATATATATATTTTAATTACATAATTTGCGAAAGTAGTGAAATGCATTTTCATCTACGCCCAAGAAAACTGGAATTAGGCAGGAAGTTGGAGCTCTGCCAACCCAGCTGGCCTGTACACTTACAGACGCGGCCTGTACCAGTGTGTGGGCGGTAAAGGCAACAGGCCGCATCCGCCAGTGTATGGGCCCCTTTATGTGGCGGCAGCTATAGCTTTTAAAGGATTAAGTAAAAAGAACCTGTTTTTCTAAATGTAAAACCAGTTTTATTAACTGCCTTTATTAACCGACTATTTTATGTACAGTATTTACAGCGCTATTCCGGGATAAAAAGTAACCGCAAGCTTAAAAAAAATAAGAACCTATTTTGTCCTCTACTTTCATCATGATCATAGAAGGGGGGTGATTATGCTTTCATGTGCATTTAAAGGTTGCGAATTTCTCACTAATACTTGTAATAAATAGGGGAGATCGGGACAGGTTTGGTATAGTTCACTTTTACCGTTGGTCGGAGCGCACCGCCTTTGAGTCAGGAGAAACGTTACCATCGCCATGTACCCGCACAACAGTTTGGAGTCAGTCGCGTGTGAGAACAGTGAAATAGACAACTTTTTCTAATTTTTCTTCTGATAAGTAAATTTTCCCACTAACGTATTGGCAGTTGTAGGATTTGTACTATTAGATCATCGTAACTCATTATTGGTTAACCTGTTAGACCATTCTTTTGCGGATATTTTAAGCTATTGAATTGTTTGTTGACCTTAAGAACAAAGCTTAGAGGCTTAGTTGTAACCCTAACATGGCGATGGGGCAAATTTACACAGGAAGCATGGGGCAGATTTACACATACTTTAAGGCCATATTAAATGTCAGAAACTGGAAAACAATGCGTACAATGCACACAGTATAAGAGACGGGCACATGATCACTGTATTACAACAGGTAATTCAGTATATTTTTTAGCCTGTAAAGTTTTATTTGGTAATATTTGTATTTGTATCCTGTATTTGAAATGTGTGAGTCACTTTTACTCAATGAATTAAGCGAAATAATAAATATTGCAAATTATTTGAATTTTATTTCTAACTAGCTGTTTTACCCGGCGTTGCTCGGACTCTTTATTGATGAAATGTTGCAATTTCTGTGTGTGAATATCCAGAAAATAAGTACACAAGAAGAAAACAGATGTGTGCTTAAGACCGCACGACCGAAGTGAAAAATTCTATGGCGATTGTAATCGAATCTAAGTAATACTGTATGTACAGGCTTAGCAAGAAATACTTCTCCCACTTCAGAGGGCTGTAGAATGCCTTCTATTGGTCCAAATGAGATAAAATTTGAACTACAGATAACTCAAATGATGTGCTTGATATTTATTAAATATAAAAATTTTAGTTCAAATATTCACCAATAGAGTGCACTATAACACAAATGGAATTTCTTTGCATACGGAGGAAATTTCTTGAAAGTTGATTCAGATAAAATGAGATGACTTTAAACGCCGCGTATGACCTTGACGGAATGTGATTTGCATGACTCGTCCACTATTCATGGGGATTAGCTTTGTATACACTTGTTGCTATTATTTGGGACATTTCGTGCTGAAACATGGCTTCCAAAATCACAGCGTTTTGGGAAGGGTATATATTTGGCCTTTCCGACGATAACTTCAGTCTTTCGTGCATTGTGGAATTATGCAAACGAAATGGTATTGTGGTATCCAAAGCTACTGTGGGTCGAATAATCAAAAAGAACAAATTGCGACCATCTAATGAACGTGGACGAGCAGAGAAGCAGACTAGAAACAAGCCCCAGCCAATACGTTCAGTTCAGGTGGTGCGAGAAATCCGGTCTGAAGTGCTGAAAGAAAATCCCCACACACAGAGAAGTCTAGCCCAAAGGAAAGGTATTTCACAGGCAACAGTCTCCAGAATAATTCATGACAATCTTGGGCTGGAGCAATCAAAAGTTTGGATCCACATGGACAATGGCTTACTACAGGAAGATGGAACAGGAGACGGGCATACGAGTTATTCCCTTCTCTCATGTGCCTGTAAAATCTCCTGACGCATCACCGATGGATTTCTGTGGTTTTGGTCTCCTGAAACGACGGCTCGGAAGTCGCCGACCAAGAACCGTTGATGGGCTATGGAAAGTGTGTCAGCAGGTGTGGAACGAACTTTCCATGGAGACCTTCAAGCTCAGCCTACTTCAGTGGAAATTACGGTGCCGGGCGATAGTCCAACAACGTGGTTCTCACATCGAACACAACCGATGGTGGCGCCATGGTATTACACCATCGTAACAGAACTGCAAAGTCGTCTCATTTTATCTGAATCAACCCTCCGTATATGTAAAATGTGAAAAATCATGTGCGTTTCAGCACATGCCTATTAGCATTATTCTTTGGATAAATATTGATTGCAGATAAAATTCTTAATTACTCGATATATTGTTGCATGACACGTCATTGATATATTACATGCCATGTCCTTGCATTGAAGTTTCCATTGGTACCATGTGATACCATAGAGCACGTGCTATTAAATCCAATGTAGAGTATCACTTATTTTTCATTATATTCATGCATGACACATCGTTATGAGATATTTGATATATTTCATGCCATATCTTTGCATTGAAAGTTTCCAATGATATCATATGGTATCATAGAGCACGTGCTACTAAACCAATATAGAGTATCATTAATTAATCGTTATATTCATACATGGCTCCTCGTAACAGGTTTTTTGATAAATTTCATGCCATGTCTTTGCATTGAAAGTTTCCAATGATAACAAATGTACCTATACGTGCTACTAAACCAATTTAGAGTATCATTAATTACTCGTTATATTCATGCATGGCATTCCGTTATGAGTTGTTTGATATATTTCATGGCATATCTTTGCATTGAAAGTTTTCAGTGGTTCCATATGGTTCCATAGAGCACGTGCTACTAAACCAATTTCGAGTATCGTTAATTAATCGTTTTATTCACACATGACACGTCCTTACGAGTTGTTTGAATATTTATATGCCATGTCTTTGCATTGAAAGTTTCCATATTCATGCTATCCCGAGGTCAAATATTATTTTGAGGAGAAACAGTTATTACCAATCTCCTATCTGCAGTACCCTACCTGGGTACATTCTTAGTTCAATGAGTATGAGATGGGTTTGCTGTTGACAACCCCACCCTAACACGACTTTTTACCTTACATTTTCTATTCCTCCAATGGTACCAATGGTACCCATAGAGAGCGTGCTACAAAAACAATATAGAGTATCATTAATTACTCGTTTTATTCAAGCATGACACGTCGTTTCGAGTTGTTTGATATATTACATGTCATGTCTTTGCATTGAAAGTTTCCAATGATACCATATGGTACCCATAGGGCACGTGCACTTAACCAATATAGAGTATCATTAATTTCTTGTTATATTCATGCAAGACACATCGTTACGAATTGTTTGACATATTATGCACCATATGTTAGCACTGAAATTTTAAGGGGGTATTATTATGGTACCATTAGGGGTATCATAATTTTTTTTTTGAGAAATATTAGGGGGACAGTGCTCTTCCTTTTTCTTTGAAGGTCATGTGTGCACAATTTCTTCAAGATCGGAATAAAACTGTAGATTTGTATGAGACAAAAAAATATACATACATACATACATACATACATACATACATACATACATACATACTTACTTACTGTTACGGACCTTTTTTTTGCTAGCGAAATATTAATTTTTTTAATTTATTAGTTTTGTTTTGTTTTCTTTTTAACGCGTAATTTCTTGCCCATTGTTGTTTTTTATTTTTATTTATTCAGTACCTTCCCTTAAGCCTTTTTTTAATTAGTGTAGCCAACACCACCTAGACAGAAGGCCTGCGCACAAAAACTGTATACATTGTTACATCATCATCAAACGGCCAAATTTAAAGCTTATTATTGGTAGAAATACGAATAACAATAGCCGCTTTAGTGTGATGTAACAATGCATGAACGTTTCTGTGCGCAGGCCTTCTGTCTAGGTGGTGTTGGTGTAGCTCTGTAACAATGCTTTTGTTTCCCTTGATTGTTGCTGCGTGTTTCTCTCGCGTGCGTGCGCTCGTTCCTCGTTCTTGGTAAAGCTCTAGATTAGCTCGTTTCTAATCTAGAGCTTTAGTTCTTGGTGGGTTTTGTTTTGCGCGTGTCATTCCTTTTGCTTATGTTTTTTAGGTTTTGGTCCTGGGCGGTTTACGATCGGCGGCTCAACTAGCTACTTGGGCGCAGTGAAATCGCCCGTTGGGAGCCGATGTATCCTCGCCTTTGGATTCAACTTTGAAAATGAAAATTATGATATTGTTCTTTGTTTTTTGCGAGCTTCATACTGTCTGGTGTCGACAGTTTTTTCGGGCGCCGAGATGACTAACCCCGATCATTGAACTTTGCATTTATTCATTTTGCCTATCAGTGTTATGGCTTTGCTTCGAGTTCTCCAGCTTCCCGAGCACGAGTGCGCCGTGAGCGCCCGATGTCGTCCCCGAATGGATTGGAACCGGATTCCATCATTCTTCATCCTATGTCCTCTTCGCTCTGCCATGATGTCGTGTGCTGAATTTGATTCGTTTTTTTTCTTCCACGCCGGTGTCGCCTTTTTCTCCTCCGAGGCAGGTTTGGTTTAGGTTTAGCTCACCCATGTTCTACTAACATCTGTTTAACCCTCTCAGTCTTTTATCTCGTATTATTAGTATGTAGTTTTCTTTTAGCTTTACCCTTCCCAGGATTTGCTTGCTTTCTCCTTACTGTTGCGGGGGTTTTTTTCCTTTCTTTTTCAGGTGCCTCGGGTTCATCTTTTCCCTGTTGCCGTCGTCAAGTCTTCCTGTCGCTTACCGTGCGTGCTGTTCTTTTATCGTCCCGCCGACCTGTACAATCGTCGTTGCCGTCTTCGTGCCCATAATTTCTTCATAGACTTCGAGTCCTGTTTTGCTTCGTGTCCTGTTTTCTCCTCTAGGTCCACTCTTTATTTGTATTTTTTTTTCATTACCAAGCAGAATTGAGATTTGTTTGTCATTATTTATTTTTCTTGCTTTGGCTTTTGAATTGTAAGCAGTATGGATTCTAGCTACTTCTCATTGTAATAAAGTTTACAATTTTTCTTGGTATCCCACTGGGTTAAGATTTTTTCTTACTTTAACTGAAAAAGAAAATATTGATTTTACTTAAAATTCTTTTTTATTTGGTTTACAACGGGAGGGTTTCCTTTTTAACTTTTTCCTTTTTAGATCTTTGCTCAGGCCCGTAATTTTACCTTTTTTACTTTTCCCCTGAGGTCCTTGTAGTATCGCGCTTCCCCCTTTATTCACCTTTCTTTATTTACCTTGCCTCCGCTAACTTAAAAATTCCTTTTGCTGTACGTGTCACCAACTGGCACGTTACAATACATACATACATACATACATACATACATACATACATACATACATTCAGTTTTATATACATAGATAAACCTTATATTTCGTTATGTTAAATGTGGGAACATACAATAAGCATTGTGTAAACCTGCCCCGGCTACGGAGCAAGTTTACACCGGTGAGATTTCATCAAAAAACTATTTTTAATTTGAAAAAAATATAAATTTAAGATAAGTTAATGGCACCAAACGTTAGCTTAAAGTTACGTGAATATTACATGAAAGTTACATATTAATGAATGGATATGAAAATTTAGTGAAATAGTTTTATTACTAAAAATACAAAAATAATAATAAAAATGTGTGTAAACCTGCCCTGGTCTCCCCTATGCTGTTCGGCTAAAAATTTCGCATCTCCTTAGTTCTGATAAAAAAAAAATCACTTCTGTGTTTTTGTAATAAAAAAATTTACAATCTTAAATTAGTCAGGGCAAGTAAATACAAGAAAAGGATCCACGGTAATGTTTATAAAAATTTTGTAAATTATCCTGCAATGGAAAAATATTTAATATTTAATAGCTGATTCTTATTAGATGAAATATAGTAAAAAAAAATCCATCGAGCACTATATTCACACAAATTGACTTCATGCAGTCTCATTTTGACTATTTTACTGAAAAAATTGGTACCGTAAGTGAAGAGCAGGGAAAAGGTTACAAAGAAATGTCAAGGAGAAGGAACGTACATGTTCAGAAAGTACATCTATATGTTGGCGAACTACTGTACAAGAAAAAAGCTGAAAGGTTTACAACGTGCATAGTATCACGATAATAAAAGGCAGTATAAGTATCCGTAAAAGCTAGTAACTATTCACAATGTTTTCCGTAAACTAGCTGTAAATTTAAATGCATTATAGAGATCGTGCAAATACGACTGACGCGACTTCTTTTGTCGCTGAAGCTAAACTAATCGAGGAAAATATTTGCCAATTACATTATGACCAATACGGACAAGAGAACATTAGGTCATTCACTCCCTGTCACGGAAATCGAATCCAAGTTCGACTTCCGATGACACTCGCATTAGCTTTCGCTCTCGATACTTCTATTGCTCGAAGAGGAGGGCGGAGCAACGCCAATTGTGTCGTCAGAACTATCAACACACTAGAGCCAATAGAAAAGCGGAGTGTGAGCAAGGAGCGAATTTTAAAAATTTCAAATCGTGTGCTGGAAAAACAGTTAGAAGGAGAGAGGAGAACGATAGTGCATCGAACGAAAAGAATGGTTACGGGAGGAGAACTGCCCACGAACTCTAAGCCTTTATGAGTGCTTCAGTGAAAGGGAAGCAGAACGGCGAAGGCTTGGAAACCACGCCGAGAGCAGCGACTGAAAAGGCGGCGAGGAGTGAGCCTTGCCGGCAAGCTCCTAAGGAGGAGATTCCTGAACAACGGCGACGAGAAAAGAACGACGTCGTTTGTGCTCCAGGTTCGAGTGCCCGGGAGACGCCTTTAGCCATTGGGCGGACGATAGCGGTATCTCCAGCCAATATAGTGAGTACTCTATTTCTCGTTGATGATAACGCCCAGCAGCTCCGTACATGCTTCGGGGATTTATACCAGCGGGAGCTTCACTCTAACATGTTTATTAAAGGAGTGTGGCCAGCCGGCCTTACTGCGTATATGCAGCAGGAGCTAGGCTTTACGCTAATACAAAGTTCCGTCACGAAGACCGTTACATGGTCGTAATTTTCCTCATCCTCGTCAGTTCTGAATTTTGTGTAGTTACCTGTGTTTATGCATGATATTGATAAGCTTTATGTTTTTCATTATTACAGTATGCTAAGAGCAATGAAAACTTTCCCTTGGAAAAATTTATATGTGATATATCGTATTATTAAGGACTAAACCCGGACAGTGACCTTTATTGTTGTAAACCAAACTATTGTGCTTAATAGTTCGTTTAAGGGCTGGAAAAGTTTATTGAACAATTTACATTTGTATTCTGAATTAATGTGTCGAACTTTGCCAGTGGACTTAGAAATATATTTGGTGTGCAAATCGACGTGAGTGCATTGAGCGCATCGTATTTGTGTGATGTAAACGAGTTAGCTCTATGTCAATTATTGTGCCCAAGGAGTCATTGATTTGTCTCTAATTATAATTACGCATAGGAAAGATAGTTACTAGTTAGTAATTGCTAATTAGCAGTAAGCCTCTGTACGCCCAGTGATTTTTATTGGTAGATATTCGTATTACTACGTAAGCGACTTATTGTGTAATTTAGTGAAAGCAGAGTTTGCTATTTTACCAGGTTGTTATATTTTTCTTATACCCTTATCTGGTGTTATATTATACCAATAGCTATTAAGCTGAATTGCAATTTAGAGGTTGTAATTGCATTCTTAAGTTATCGAAGGGATTTCCTTTATACTCATTATCTCCTGCCTTAACGATCGATAGGAAGTTAAGCATTATTGTTGGTTTTGATAACTTAGTTACCCGTTTTATTTATTCATTCAGTTTATCTATCTAGTATATATTTAACGTAAGCCTTAGACGTAAGTGCTTTGATTGTTTCTAAGTTGGTTTACTCATTTGACTATTTACATTTTTATTAAATAAACCATTTGTTTTGTTATCCTACCACTGTCACGTGACTTGTTTATTCCACTGCGCCAAGCTTTAAAGCTCTGCTTTATACACGTTACAATGGAAGGTGCGTGGTAGCATCGCAAGTGAGACCACGGTCCTAAAATTTTGTTGTTTTTGGTCTTGAT
>JAHWFO010067749.1:0-11467 GCA_023313115.1 Rhysida immarginata
TAATAATAATAATAATAATAATAATAATAATAATAATAATAATAATATTGGTTAGCTTATGTAAAATAGTGACCTTTTATATTTTACAAATATTTAATAGAATTTATCTTTTCGCTCATTTCTTTAAATAAGCATTATTAAATAGCAACACTATTTAAATCTAGTACTAATTTAAATAATATTAAAGCTATTATTTCAGTAGAAAAAAAAATCCGCGCAATATTTACCTTCGATAAGCACAACACATGATCGCAACAGGAAAAATTTTGTTAGGTCAACTAAATACAGGGTGTTTAAAAATTACATCACCAAACTTCTAGGGGAGTTAATATGGGTGATTCTAAGCAAAAAAGTTGATATGAACATGGGTCGGAATTTGAACGATAACTGAGATATGAACAGAAATAAAAATGCCGCCACTAAGATCAACAAGTTAATAACTCAGGCTCTGTAAAGCCTAGATTAATGAAATTTGAGGGAATAACAGGGTAGATAATACTGTGGATACCGTTAAAATTTGATCGAATTCCAACAAGAAGTTTCCGAGTTACTCATTCAACATCTTAACACGTGCTCACTTGTGAGTACTAACTAGCACTTGTTACAATTTTGACTGTGTAACTCGGAAACTTCTCGTTGGAATTCAATCAAATTTTAACGGTATACACAGACTTAAGTACCCTGTTATTCCTCCAAATTTCATTAATCTAGACTTTACAGAACTTGAGTTATTAACTTGTTGATCTTGGTGGCGGCATTTTTATATCTGTTCATATCTCAGTTATCGTTCAAATTCCGACCCATGTTCATATCAACTTTTTTGCTTAGAATCACCCATACTAACTCCCCTAGAAGTTTGGTGGTGTAATTTTGAAACATCCTGTATAATTAACCGCGATTTCATTGGTCACTGAAACTACTGAAAAACCAACACCCTCAGCAACGTCAATTGGGGCTGCGAAGATTGCAGCCCAAAATCCATGTAAATCATGCGTTATCCTCACTACCATAAAAAATATGAATTGGCTATTAAAGCTGATTATTTTGTTGTAAATTGTTAACTATAAATAATAGTAAGTAAAATATTTTAAAACGGGTACATAATACATAATACATAAATAATTCTAGGAATTATATTTCAGATGCGCATGGACACTGGTCTTCGCGCTGTTTCTAGTTCATTCCTTCATTGGATTGAGTGATTAGGTTCGGGCTGAATTGAATGCAGCCCCAATGTTGAGTATCTTAGCCATTCTAGCCCAAGCTCGCATAGCACACGGGCTATTGCAAAATAAACTGTAGTTACAAATATTCTTTCGAATGGTACTGTATCACTAACAAGAAAATAATCGTTTTTAGAGAAATATAAAAAAAAATAAGAACAGCGATAATAAAATGTAACTTTCATTTTAAGCTAGAGAGGCTGCAGCCCTGCAGGCCTTATGAACGAGCCGCCACTGATGACATCATCGCACGAACAAATGAGCTGATAAGGGACAACAGACAGATTCATGTCCCCGAGAATTGGCTACAATACTGAACATAAGCACTGGCCGTGTGGAGACCATTAAGCACGATAAGCTGTAATTTAACAAGAATCTGTGCCAGATGGGCGCCTAAGCAACTCTCCGAGGATCACAAAACCACCTGGGTGGAAATCTGTTCCATACTACAGCTTCCTAATGCGTATTGTGACCACCAATGAGACATGCATACTCCTGAGAGCAAGCGTGCGATCATGGTATGACAACACATTGACTCACCACGACCCAAGAAATTTAATATGACGCCATCGGCAACGAAAGTGATGGAACATTAAGGGTATCATTCATATCGATTTTCTGGAAGAATGTCGAACCATAAATGCACCGTCCATGAAGCCGGCACTAAGGAAAAAGCGACCAGGACTCTTTACCAGCGGTGTTTGTTTTCTGCAAGACAATGCTAAACCACAAACACCCAAACTGACTATGGACACAGTGACTGAACTCAAAAGGGACATCCATCCATATACACCATACAGCCTGCATCTCTCCCCTTGCGACTATCACCTTTTTGAACCATTGAAATAGCTGTTGGGAGGGCAAAAGTTCGGCTCCAAAGAGGAAGTGAAAAAGGCTATCCTGACATGGTTTCAACATCAACCTGAAGATATCTACAGAACCAGTATCCAAATGCTCCCAGAACGCTGGAAAAAATGTGTAGAGAAGCAAGGAGAGTTCTTTAAGAAATAACTGGTATGTGTGATTTTTTTTCTAGTTTCCTGATTTTATAAAAAAATAAAGTCCAGGTCAAATTTGAATGTCCCTCGTATGTCATCAGTCGTGATTCGGCGATTTTATCGAATTAAACTGCCCATAGCTTCAACGTGGAACACTGGGTTCTCATTATTGCTTCAGCAAAACTGTTTAGTAAATGCTACCACCCTTGACCCAAACGCCAATGATCACCCCCTTTTGCAAATTTGATAAATAACTCCTTTACTCGCATCTCAACTCTTATACCAATCAAGCCAAAACGTGCCAGGTACCTGAACTGAAAGAACCGATATTAGATAAGGGCTCTCGTTTCTTTGTCCGGAATGTTTACCCAGTGTTAGGGGTTGATTATTACGATTAATTGCTCATAACTTTCAACTCAGTTACCGCCATTTATAAATATCGTCAACAACAGTGCGAGCGATGGGATTATGTACGACGTCGCGGAAACTATAAAAAAATATGGAAACCTCAGGTGAACATACAATCTGTAATATAGCTATGCGAACCTTAAATAATATTTGTAAAATTCCTTATCCTTTCCTACCTATAGCTACAAATACCAAAATATCCCTTGGGAACGAGTGGAGTACTTTGATGACATACTTTATAACACAGTAAAAACCCAACAGCTCTTCAAAATAGATTATTGCGCTTAGAATTACTCTCCATTCACTGTCCTGTCTTTTTTCAATTCCAGACCGGAAGCATGTCGATATTGGGTTTACCGACGCCAGTGGATCCTTATAGGCAAGAGTTTTCCCCGGTTGTTAGCAACATCTTCCACGTGGCTATCATCAACCGACGCTATCTCTACGACACTCAAGTAGACTACTTCTTGTACCTGCGTCCATTCAATTCGTCCGTTTGGACGTCGGTCATCTTCACTTTCCTCATCCTCCAGCTGAGCATTTACTACGTGGAAAGACTGCAAATGGCGAGTCGATTACCAAAGGCAGAGAATATGACGTACAATCACAGACGTATTGAAGGTATTGGAGGTATTTTGTAATACAGGCTGGCCATAATTAAAAAGGAGTTGTTTAGATCCCAAAAGCCTCAACTGGGCAAGACTCCACGAAATTTGGTCTATATGTTCACATGACTACGAGGTTTTGATTTTTAAAAAATATCTAGACGCCTGCTTGGCAAAGGCGAAATGTAATTTCCTTTTGCGTAATCACTATTTAAAGGGTGTATGGAGACAGACTACAGTGTTTAGAGAATCTTACGAGGTATCCGATTCAGGAAATTCCCGGACTGGGTGTACTGAACGGTGTATTGTTATCATAATCGGTTTAGGCTTAGTGCCCTTCGAAGTTATCCCCGTGGGACTGAATGTAACTGTCCCAGCGTGTTTGCCCGTCTTGGAACACTTTCTTGAAATCGTTTTCCGTGAAGCTGTCGAGGTCTTTCTGCGCTTCTTGTTGAATAATGTCCGCGGTTTCAAAGCAACCCCTTTTGAGCTTCGACTTCATTTTCGGAAACAAGGACAGAAGCTCCGTGCACACGTCAACACACCATTGCACATCACCTAATGAGATACTGCCACAAAATTCTCGAAGTGGACTCTTTAAAACCACTTTCATATAGAGTGGTTTCAAGATTCTGTATGAAGGACTTGCACCATCTGAATTGATCTTCGACTTAAATCCGAACCGATCTTTTGGGATGAACTGGAACACCAATACTGAACTGTATTGCACACCAACCCAGTTTTTGTAAATTTTTCAGAGAAAGCTGTCCCAAGAATATGTAGGCCAAATTTGGTTGGATTTGTTTTTTGTTTTTTCTGAACTCTGGACACTTTTACAAGATTTATCATCTAAGTTTTCGTTTCGTTGTAGAGCAACTGACCAAAAATCTCAATGGCTTTACAAGTGCTAAGATCCTAAAGGTAACGACAGACTTGTTTGGATGGATCATCCTTATTGGCTACAGTTGCATGCTGACGGCCTCTTTGACAGTGGCGAATATATCGATCCGTTACCACGGAATCCAAGACCTTCTGAATGACGGATTTCGTTTTACAATAAGAGCAGGCACTTCTTTTCATGTTTACTTGCAAGTATGTGCGAATATCTATAGATCTTCTTGAACAGGGTGTTGCAAATATATACAGAGCAGTACTGCTGGGTAGCTTATCTACTAGGCTGCAGGGGCCCGCTCATAACAACACTACCTGTGATAAAGGCCTGGGGCTGAAATGTCATACATTTTTATATTATTTCTACCAATAATAAGCCCTAAATTTGCCCTTCTGATGATTATGTAACACTGAATAACGTTTTACATCCAGGCCTTTATTATAGGTGGTATTGTTATGAGCAGACCCCTGCAGCCAAGCGGATAGGCTACCCAGCATACTACCCTGTATATTTTTGCAACACCCTGTTCTGCTCCTGATGGCTTCTTCTTTTTCAACAGATAGATGTGAATTGGCAAGCGATTCCAAAGCTAATTACAAAAACCCTCTACCTTTCAGGAATCTCCGTCGGGAATGTTCCAAGATGTGATCAATGTCCTGGAGCCTTTGTCTATGGACTGGTTGAGTGATGAATTCCGAGATCGGCTGTTCTCTGAGAAAATGGCCTTCCTCGTTCCGTATCAGCCTGCTGTCGACCGTTTCCTATCGCGAAACCTCTCTTTCGTCGCCCTTCAAGAAACTTACATGACACGCTCCTTACACTTTTTCTTCCCAAAATACTCTTCACTGAAGACGCGATTCTCTCCTCTGTACGTATACACAACTAATATCCTTCCTTGACTATTTTTCAAATTTCCCAAGAATCTAATGAATTCTCCTTCTTTTTTTCGTTGACTTTTTAAGGATCCTGAAGTTGCGTTCATCAGGAAATTTGAACAAAATTCTTGAGAAATACGATCACTCGGATCTCTCTGAAAGTAGCCATCGCCCCCAAATGACGGCCCTCACCTTGGAGCAGAGCGTCGGCGCATTTCTTATACTAGCCAGCGGAATAGCGACCGCACCACTAGCGCTTATTCTTGAAATGATCATTGTTGTGTACCGACGTCAGATAAGAATATAATAAAAATTTAAAGGTCACTCACTCTTGGAGTGCTCCATTAATTTTAATACATAAACACACCGTTACACATAATACACACACACAAGCCAATGAATATTTTATTGGAATAACTTGGGCCGAATTACAGCTGTGTGCAGGTTAGCATAAAGCCAATATGGTGTTGAAGCACTTGTAAGTTAACGGAAGAATTAAACTGTGTGACCAAAAGTCATGGAAAGGCTCTGGATGTGATGTTAATAGCGATTCTCAGCTCCGTGAGCCCTCAAAACTACAGGCATGGACTCTACGAAGTGTTGGAATCATTCTAGAGAGATACCATGGATGAAGAAAAGATGGATGGGACACTCCATTGCCTTCCTCAGTGAGTTTGATTTTGGGGCGACATCTGGAGCTTTGCGTAGTACTAAATATAATCGTCTGCTTAGATTAGGTTAATAAAATTAAAAATAGACTAAAAACATAAAAATAAAAAATATAAAAAACTTTCTAAGCACACTTTTATCTTAAAAAGTCACTTAATATATGAATTTCTTTTTTAAAAAAAAATTCTAGTACTGCGCAAATCGAAACGATGGTGGTGAAGTTTCGGTTTAGTACTGCGCAAAGCAGAAACTGAAACTATTTTTTTTTTATTTCCCAGACAGTTTTGGTTTAGTACTACGCAAATCGCCAGAGAGCGCCACTGAAAAAAAACTCACGCTCGACGCATAGGAGTGTCCCATCCATCTTTTCTTCATCCATGGAGATACTGATCAACGCAAAGCTGAACACAGCCACATTCTTGCCTGACACTAGATGTCACTGCATACGTCACACTCTCACGCGTCCATCAGCTCGATACAACAGAAACCAGGATTCATCTGACCATACTGCACGCCATCACTGTTGTTCCATGGTCCAGTGAAGATGTTTGCGGGCCCTGCCAATCGTTGAGCTCTGTGTTAAAGTGTGTCATCAAAGGGACACGAGACGGTCGTTGGCTGCTGAAGCCTATGCGGCGCAATTATCTCCGTAAAGTCCTAGTAGAAATGGGTTCCTGATGCCCCACACTCAAATCGGCGGTGATCTGATGACGTAACAAACACGTGTGGTCTTCCTCTGCAGCCGTTTATGCGTGTGGAAACATTGTCTCTGCAATATTGAAGATCCATCTAGACAATGTTGACCTGAGAAACCCGAATTGTTGTGTAATCTCCGATATGCTATGACCCATGCGTCTCGCACCGATTATTATTCCACGTTCAAAGTCGGTTAACTTACGGCGGTGCTGCCATGTTCACTACTCGGATATCGTAACTATACTAGCGCCATACACCGCATTGGGCCGCAACATTTGGGAGTCATACACGGCACATCTTCAAATGGGACAACCTTTCCCTTGACTTTTGACCACTCGATTTATTATGGGCTTTCTAATAGGCCATTATCAATTAAGGAATCACCTCCACAGGATGAAGATAAATCACAATACAGGAAATGTAATTTGATGGAAGTAACTGCCTACCATCTGCTTGTTGAAAGCGTTGTTCTTTCACCCATACGATATCCAAGTTTCAGTCTTGACTCAGCACTTGGGGCTCTTAACCTAGGACCAGTTAAAAGCTTAACTTGTTAGAAGCTTAAAAGGGGTTAGGTAAGGATGGAGGAATACGTGCCAAAGGGATTTCTAAACCCAAACCCTAGTTAGAAATAGAGATCGTCTAACCGAATTGCTTCTTAAGGACACGCTTAAATCAATCGACCTCAAGTTACACAGGTGTCCATAAATTAAGGGATTTGCAGAATGCAATCCTTCCACATCACTGATCACCACCATCTTTGATAAGACCATTCTATTAAATAAAATGCTGGCAGCATCACTGGTGACGTAACACACATCACTGCGACACAGGTCACAGTGTACGTGCCATAAAGAACGTGTTTTTTAACTTTCATTGGCAATTGAGCATTCGATAAATGTTGCTAAAGGCTCCTCGTGACCATTTAGATAGTGTAATGAGAGAACGAATAATTAAACAACTGGAAGCAGCTCGGACATAGATTGAAGTGTCTTGGGCGCTAAACTTATCGACTAGCCTCGTTTTAAAAATGTAGATACGGTTCCGACAGGATGGAAACACCCGCAGACACTTTAGTCAGGGTCGTCGAAAGGTCACTACGCCCAGACAAGACCACTACCCGTAGGAACAGGCGAAGCACAGCCAGGGACAATATCAGAGAACTGACAGCGGCCACTGGTGTATATGTTTACAGATAATGCTATAAAGGAGACTTCTCGCATTTGGCCTGTATGCTCAAAGACCGTTAACCCACGGTAGGGAACGGCTGGCTTGATGCATCGAATATGTAGCATGGACAGAAGGATAGAGGAATCAGGTCATTTTCTCGTATGACCCCCGGTAGAGCCAGGATTCTAATTCTCGACAGGTTCACATCTGGAGAGTGCGTGGGACACGGTCCAGTCCCGCTTACATCATTGATCTTGACCATTATAGCTGTGTGATAGTGTTGGCGGACAACCTTGTACATGGTGGGTCTTCGACTGAGGCGCCAGAATTGGCCAGGTGTATCGGAGTAATGCCCTGCGACATGTTCATCTCTTTACGGGTGCTGTATGTCCAGATTTCCTAAACATGGACGATAATGCCCATTCGCATCGGGCTCGCACAGTGGATGACTACCTAAAACATGAGAACATCCGGCTCAAGGATTAGCCAGAACGTTCCGCGAATCTAAACCCCATCGAGCACTAGTACATGCGAGCGTCATTGGTCAAGGAATGGGATGGCATCCCCCAACATGAGGTACCAATAAAGTGTATCACACCGTGTACAAAACGTCCTGTACAGTTTACAAAACTAGAAGGGGGAGAGTTGCTACAAGTTTTAGTGTCAGGAGTGTTCATGCACTTTTTATCTTGTTCAATCACCTTTGAATTCTGTTTTAATGATCTAGAGCACAGCCTTACCAAATTTAGTGCTGATCGGATATGCGGAAAGATTCCATTCTGCAAATTCCGTAATTTCGAGGGAAAAACAAAATTATTTATGTTTCACATTAATTTCTAATTCCTTTGGCGAGCGTGTATGGTTGCCATGACTTATGAAGCAAGTCAACACCGATGACATTAGCGATTTGCATGTAGCTCGTATTCCAATCCAGGCGATGCGAACTAGGCTTCATTAATGCAAATTAAGCTCAAAGAAAAAATAAATTCCGAATGCTTGTCTCTCAGTGAAAAATAGCTTTGTTTACCACTGCACAGGCATCAGATGAACTTCCAATGACGTTGAACGTATTTTGAACTAAATATCAATTCCTGTCATGCAAAGTCATCAATTTCAATTCCGTTAACAGGAAACGGTTTTCATGTGTTTTTGTTGCATTTGTACAAAAATCCATGACAATATCATATTTTTCCTACTCTTGGGGGTCTAGGCTGAACTCATCGACAAGCTGTCGATCTCGACAAAAGCTAACTGTTGATAAGTGGCATATTACACATTTATACGTAAGTTTACACACGTATGGTTAGATGATATACATTGATATACACAAGTTTACACACATTTACACATAATTTTACACATTTATCCATGTATACACATAAATACATACATAAACACATACCTGTAGACACACTATATTATTATTTTCACAGTTCAAGTTTCGTAGCACAAGAGAGTACTTCACGCATGTAAATATTTTTAAACAAGTTTTTGTTAATTTTTTTAGAAAATGTGTATTCTTGAGCTATGTGTAGTCTGCAGGCCGGAAATAAAGGAAAAAAGATTTTAATAAGAAATCTGTTGCTAAATTCTGAAATAACGATCGCCAAGTACATAGTCGACTGCTCTTGAATTGTAGACAAGAATGGCAGAATTGTAGGCAGTTGTCGATGGTCAAAGTCTACACTAGAAAATCGACGGTGTAGAGTCTGTACACTGTAGACTCTGTAGACAAGTAGACAAGTCGTGTTCATGCTAGCTCGAATCGACAAATGCGTCATTAACCACGTGACCATCGACACTTGTCGACAGTCGACTGCTTGTCGATGAGCTCAGCCTAGACCCCTTGAATGCACTCCAAATTGAAGAGGGCGTAGCTCTGTAAAGAGTTCTTCAAAGGATTTCCTTGGAAGGTAAGATTTCATTAGGTTAAGGCGTGTACCTACAATTCCAATTGAATGACAATACTTCAGGTTTTTAGTACAAAGTACCACTTATTACAGAATAACATGTAAGGTGTTACTAGAAAGGATAACTTAGCTAGGTCCTACGAGGAGATATCAGAAAGTAACGTCATTTATTTTTTTCAAAGGAAATTGCAAAACATACAGATAAACAACTAAGTGCAGGTGAAACTACATGTCATTAGCTACTTTTCCACATAGACACCTTGACGATTTAGGCCAGTTTCAGAATATTCCACATGCCAGTTTCAGAATACTCCGCACATAGAACTCCGTCGGCTGTGAATATAGCCAATGACGCACGGCAGATTTGAGTTCCTCGTCGTCTCGAACATCTGACCACTCAGGAATACAGGAATGTCTAATCTAATATGTGACATCTTATGTTTTTTTTTCATTTATGTTGAATTATAGGCCATCTAGGCGATTATATGACGCAATTAATCGATGAAAAAGGATATTAACGCAGAAAACAAATGTACGTCTATTTCAATAAACAGAAATTTTATATAGATTTAGTTCCTATGATCCTTTTCTATATTCCTTATGCCTGTAGAAGATTTTCAGGCTGTACTCAACTGATTTGACCTTTGACTACCTTATGTGTAATTGTAAGTGATATGTAGTAAAACTAAGCACACCGACAAAAGTTAGATACCTTCACGAGATGGGGACAATAAAGATAACAGGAAACCACTGATCCACATAAAACTTTTAATCGGACGTATGCGCATTTCGGCAGCCACGCTGCCTTCTTCAGCGTACACAAGGATTTTGATCAGAACAGACAAACCTGTTCAGATACGCTGATTTATTTTTGTCTGTTCTGATCAAAATCCTTGTGTACGCTGAAGAAGGCAGCGTGGCTGCCGAAATGCGCATACGTCCGATTAAAAGTTTTATGTGGATCAGTGGTTTCCTGTTATCTTTATTGAAGTTTGTCCACAGTGTCCGGCTCCAGTTCTCTCTTAGATGGGGACAGTTAATGATCTGTAAAAAGGTTGAAAAGAATTAACACCAATTAGAGAGTTGTTAATTAATAAACCATTAAGGAATGATATAACCAAATATTATTATAAAATGATATAATGTGGGTGCCCCTGTAAGTTTTGTTTTACAGATATTGTTCCAAATGATGTCCATGTGCTTCAGCCGGCCAGGTGGCCGAGAGGGCTAGGGCGTAGGCTTTCTAGTTCTCGAGTCCGCCTGGCCGTGGGTTCGAATCCCGCCCTGGGCATGGATGTTTGTGTTTGTCCCGGGCTGCGTACAGATATAATTTGTGTAAAAGGTGCAAAATGACCTTAGTATCAACGCCTTAGTTTCTAGAACCCCCCATGTGCTTCAACACAGGCGTGCAGAAGTCTCTGAAACGAACGGCGAACACGTTCTAACACTCCTGTGCGGTTCCTAATGGCATCAAATTCGGCGACAATGCGGTCCCATAGCTCATTCGCATTCTGGACGGATGTTGCATACACGTTACCCTTAACATTTTGGACGCCTTTTTTCTCGTTAACGGTTGAGTTTCAGATCAATGTTGATAGGACATTTGTTTTCTTATTGGTCATGGGTAGTACGTATGCGAAGTTTGTGACAGGGTTTCAGACTCACACTATATATCGGGTGGGCTTGGCCTGACGTCACTTGTCTGTTGTTAGAGGTGGTAATTGTGCCCGTATGGGGCCTCTTTCAATTCAGTCAATGTCGGGAAAGACAAGGAGACTAAATTTTTAACAATCAGCAATCCTTCGAATACATGTATCAGTGAATATTATAAACACAAATAAATATAAAAGCGAATTAACCAATGAATTTAAACAACAAATTGTTTGGCTACAAAATAAAATACTTTGAAGATGAGTTGATACGCGGATAAATGATTAAAATGAAATAAGTTAAATAATGAACAAAATTATCATTATTTACACTTATACATAGGATAATAATAATAATAATAATAATAATAA
>JAHWFO010067758.1:0-10313 GCA_023313115.1 Rhysida immarginata
TGATCATGGGGAAGTACATTGAGCGCTATGACAAGTGCTTAAATAAACTTGGAAACTATGTGGAAAAATAGTTAAAGGTACATAGAATCTGGTAAAGAAAAAATTTTGAATATATATGTAGTAGTTTTGTTTTTATTACCGAACGGAACTTACTTTCTGGACGAGCCTCGTAGATTAAATCTTCGGTGGAATGCATATTGATGTCATTATTTTGGCAGTGATGCTTTAACTCAGTGTTAATTGTCGACTTTTCGAAATATTTCTTAATTCAAAACTTAAGAATATAACGTTAATTTCATTTTAATTTTACAATTTTTCTTACTGTGTACTTGTTTTAAAGATTAAAAGGAAGATAATATGTGTGTTTAGTTAAAAATTGTTTTCAACCTGTAACAATGATTTAAGCCATTTTCGGCGAACTTAAAAAGTTCACTAATGAATTCTATAATTGCCTCTGTCCGCACTTTTTTAAGGTGTGGGACATATGATTTTTGAAATGAATGCGTCTATCGTCGCTGATTACGAATATTGCATCCAAATTTTTGTGGGACCAAGAGTTCCCGAGATCGGCCAAAAACAGAATTTATGAAATAGACTATATCTCGAAAATCGCGAGTCGCAACAAAATGTAACCAAAACAGTTTAATAGTACACAAAAAAAAATCAATAAATTTTTCTATTGATATTGGTCAATATTCTGACGGATACTATCAAAAATATAATTATCGATAATCGATATTCAATATTTAAATGACTGCGGATAGCGATGCACCATATAAAAGACTCTATAATAAATATAAGTTTGAAAAATATTTCAAAATTGGACCGATCAGGGAAATATAAACTTTTTAATTTCGTTTTGATAGCGATAGCTTGCTCGTTGTCACCTGATTTTTATTAAAGTAATCCCTATTGCCATCTATCACCTTCTGCCAACGCGTCTCCAGTTGATCAATCTCCTGGCTGTAAAACTTGCCGATCTTATACTCAAAGAAGTCCGTGAGTGCCTTTCGCAGGTCAGTATCATTGGTGTAGGATGTTCCACGAAGATGGTTGTCCAGAGAATGGAAAAGGTGATAATCCGTTGGAGCAAGATCTGGTGAGTAAGGTGGATGACACAAAGTTTCCCAGCCAAGCCGCTCTATGGTTTCCCTGGCCACCCGCACCACATGTGGCCAGGCATTGTCATGAAGGAAGAGTACCCCTTGCGTTTCACCAATGCTGGCTCCTTTTCTACAATGCCTATTGCACACGTTCCAACTGCTGGGAGTACAGGTCCCCAGTGATGGTTGGCCAGTTGACAGCAGGTCGTAGTTGACAGCAGTCCCCATTTGGCGTCTAGTCCACCAGACACATTAGACTACGGAGTTCATCAGAAAAGCAAATTCTTCCGATCTGAATTTCTGGAACCAATGCCTTGCGATACGTTCATTCACAGCATCATCCCCAAACGCAAGACGCATTCGGCGACTTGATGCTGCTGCTGACAAACCCACCTTGAAGTCATAAAGCAAACAACACTTTGAAGTCAAGAAAAACACCTGAACATTCATTTAGAAAAAAAAAACGCAAAGTGACGTTCAATTTACATTGCTACGAGTGGTTGTATTTAATACATCATGTGTACATACAGTACATATAAATAAAAATTGTAGTCTGAGGAAATCCAATTTCAAAGGTTTTTATTGTCTTTTTCGAATTTAGCATGTCGAAATTATTAAATAATAGCTTATTTGTCAAAAAAAGAGGATATCAACACTATATAATCTACTCGCTTATTAATTACATGTTTTCGAAAACATCAAAATTACGGTGAAATAATTTTTGTAAAAATCCGTGTTAGGCACTTGCAGCTCTAAAGCTCAAGAACTTGAAAGTTACAAAAATTAAATTACAATTTTCTTCAAAACAATTACTAAGTTTCTAAGCATTTACAACCGACTGGTTTCGTACGAAAATTAAACCCTCGTATTCGTTGGCATGGCAAACGAGGAAATTGCCTGTCTTGTACCCGTGATTCCGCTCTGTTGGACGAGAGAGTCTCGTGCACTGATTCTCGTTTTCCAAAGGAATGCGACGAAAGCCCTTCGAACGGCCGCTGAATATGGAAACCGGGCAGCCGGAGGTCTCTCCTCCTTCTCCCCCGCTTCCTCATTCTATCCTTCTCTCTGAGCTTCAATCCCCTTTTCCGGTGTTGACTGACAAACAGTCTGACGGCATGTGAAGCCGTTCATATGTTTGAGCGCAAGGCTAAGATTAATGGATTTGAAACTCTCCATTGTTTCCCACTGCTATCTCGCTCATTCCAGAGGTCGTGTCATTTGCATTTCTCCAAACATTATATTTTCTGGGAAATAATTTCTCAACTTCAGTTACACTAAAAATGTCAACTTTATTCGTAAACTGACAAAAAGCTCTTAGATTGTAAATAAAAAAGATGTTAAGTAGATGATATTAATAATTTAATGTTTTGACTCCTCAAGGAAATGGTGCTAGAAATGGTTCTACAGACAAATTTCCTTTTCAAGGATGCAAATGGGATTCTAGTATACGTTGAAATTATAATTAAATTTTCAGTACGCTTTAAATAGTTATTAATGGTTATTGATCAAGTAATATGAATGAGGAACGTTTTTGTAAGCTGCTTTCGTTTTCATAGCACACGATTCTGTATCAACTTCTAGGTTGGAATTGTACAAGATCAGCTAATAGAACCTCATCTACCACCATATCAGTTGTTCCCAATATATATTCTTGACACGTTAAGTACTTTGGTGATAATATTTCTCGAAATATTAAAATATCTCGTGTAAACCTCTTAATAATTTGGGAATAATAAATTTAATATTGGAAAGAGGTACAATGAAAGTCATCTCATAATATTCGAGGACAGGCTGTAGTATACTACCGATATTAAATAGCTTTTCAGAAAAGAGGAATACATTAATCAATGGTATAAAAATCCTTGAACAATGTATAATCTTAAACATAATTCGCACGACTGTGTTCATAAAGAACCGTAGACGACGAAAACGACAGGCCTTCTAGAAACTACGAGGCCACGACCTTCTAGAAACTGCTAGGCCTGAACATGACGTCAATAATATATTGTTGAAGCACTAAAATTGTGACGTTGAACTTACTTCTGTAATAGAACCACCCGGGACCAAAGAAATAACGGGCCCAGCCAACACCACCTAGACAGAAGGCCTGCACACAGAAACGTCATAAATTGTTACATCACGCAAAAGCGGCTATTGTTGATCGTATTTCTACCAATAATAAGCCCTAAATTTGGCCGCTTGATGATGATGTAACAATGCCATACACCTTTGGTCCGCAGGCTTCTCTATAGGAGGTGTTGGCCCAGCCATAACCACCGAGAGAGAAAGCCTGCGCACAGAAACGTCATACATTATTATATCACACGAAAGCGGCTATTGTTAATCGTATCTCTACCAATAATAAGCCGTAAATTTGGCCATTTGATAACGATGTAACAATGCATGTTGTTTCTTTGCGCAGGCCTTCTGTTTAGGTGGTGTTGGCCCAGCCCTAACCACCGAGAGAGAAGGCCTCTGCGATGAAACGTAATACATTGTTACATCATCATAAATAGGGCATTGTTATTCGTATTTCTACCAATAATAAGCCATAAATTTGCCCTAACTATGATGATGTAACAATGTATTACTTTTCATCGCAGAGGCCTTCTCTCTCGGTGGTTACGGCCAACACCACCTAAAGAGAAAGCCTGAGCGCGGAAACGTCATACATTGTTACATCATGCTACGAAGTCATAATTTAGGGCTTATTATTGGTAGAAATGGGATTAAAGATGACTTTTTATGATGATGTAACAATGTATGAAATTTTCGCGCTCGGGCTTTGAGTAGAGGTGGTGTTGTTACGGCCCAGCGCGGAAAAGTCACCTGACCATAGTAGTTCGAGTAATAATGTAATATTCATTGTTTCCGTTTTGGATTTTAACAATCAGTATTTTTTTGTTTGTTGGAAATAATGAAGGTTGGATTGTTGGCCAGACTAAAATGAGCAGGTGACTTTTCCCGTAACCACCGAGAGAGAATGCGTCTGCGATGAAACGTAATACATTGTTACATCATCATATTTAGGGCATTGTTATTCGTATTTCTACCAATAATAAGCCATAAATTTGCCCTAACTCGAGGCCGACGAGATAACAAGGCCTGGAAGCGAAAAAGTCACCTGACCAACTGGGTGCTAGCAACCAATGACGTATATTAAAGATAGACTCCGAATCCTATTGTTGTAACTTGAAGCAAATTGGGAAGCTCCATGCCCAGAACTGTCATGGCTGAAAGTGAGTGAAGATGATGCAAAACACATGGCTAAACACGAGAGTAGCTGATTAATAATTCTTTCACACGCCGATCACGGAGTGATAAGTTTATCTTTTCGTTTACTTTGTATTTGAAGTATTTTATTATATTTTATAAACAATTTTTCGATCATGGTTTCAATTTCAATTTCGTTTCGATTGTCTTTCAGTAACGTATTTTCATTTTAGTTACGTATTTTTGATTTATTTTTGTGGAAAATGATTCCTGATCCTTTTTCTTTTCTGTTTGTACAGTTGTACGCAGAACAACTTTGAATAATGGTTTTGAATTAATAATTCCTCGGGTCCAAAATCTTCAAAAACAAAGCAGCCAGACAGCTAATTACTCCACGGCTCACTCCTGCCCAGAACTATCATGGCTCAATTTGCTTCACTTTTTGCCGCTGTTAACAATAGGATTCGGAGTCTATCTTTAATATACGTCATTGCTAGCAACAATCCAACCTTCATTGTCTCCATCTTGGATGTTAACAATCAGTGTTTTTCCTTTTGTTGGAAACAATGAAGGTTGGATTGTTGCACCCAGTTGTTCAGGTGATTTTTTCTCTTGTTATCATTAGACACAATAAAAACAAAAGAATGTTACGTCATTTTCCCTGCTATTAATGTTATCAATTTCAAACTTCTAATTATACAGTGTTTCCAGATATTTGTCCACATTTTGCCACATCTTCCGTCATCATCGACAACTATGATGATGTAACAATGTATTGCTTTTCATCGCAGAGGCCTTCTCTCTCGGTGGTTATGCTTTTTCATGCTACGGCAACATTACCAAGAAAGAAGGCCTGATAACGGAAACGTCATACATTGTTGCATCATCATTAGTCGACCAATTTATTATATTTGGCCCCGAACACCACTAGAGCGACATACAAATGTTTTATCGTGTCCATGTTCAGGCCTGGTAAGACTGGCGTTCAAATTTGACCTGGACATTATTTTTTGTAAATTAATTGTTGTAAAAATCTAAACTTTCATTGTTGGGATAGCAACTACCGCCTGTCATGCAAATGCAGCACCACTCATCCGGTTGACATGACAACCGATTTTTTGTTTAAGCAAAATGGCGGACAACGATGTGTCAATCAAAGTGGAACAACGAATAATCATCTGAAATTCATCAGAGACTTCAGAGTTCTCAATATACAGGGTGATTCAGAAAGGTAGGTCAAGATTGAAATACCATGTACAGTTTGTAGCGGGGAACAAATTTTTTTCCTATAAACATGGTTCCGGAAATGTATCCTTACAGAGATAATGCAATTTGTAGGAGGTAGGAATACATTACAGTAGGCAACCTGTGTTTGATAGACCTCGTAGACAACCTGTGTCTCGAAGACGTTGGTCTAGTGTTTGAAACGCCCGGCGATGTGGGTGATCACGGTCTGGAAAACGCTGTTGGTAAATCCTTTCTTCTTCAGTAGCATTACCCTGTGCCTCGCCGTAGACTAGATGCATGTCCGCCAGCTCCGCATTAGTCAACCGATCCATTGTACGACAATGGAGTTACATGTTTCGTTTCCTCTCTTTTAAAGGAGAGAACACGAACAATTTACATGGATCCTACCATTGCCGTCCGGGTAACGCACATCCATTCCTACCCCGTACAAGTTGCATTAATTCTGTAAGGATGCATTTCCGGACCCATTTTTATAGGAAAAATTTTGTTCCCCGCTACAAACTGTACATGGTATTTCATTCTTGACCTACCTTTCTGCATCACCCTGTATATCCTTGACACGTTTCAAAATAGCTGGTTTCAATAATACATGGTGTAAACAATTTTTTTCCGGGAATTGGCACAATATTAAAACAGGGTGAAATAACAAAGGCAAATTACCAGAAAAAATAATAAAGGAAAAAAGTGGATAATAGTATTAAGAATAAAGAAATAAAAACACTCTTTGACCACAACAGAAATAAATTTGGAAAAATACGACCTGTAAGCGCTTTTCGAGGGCGAAGCTCTCATCATTCAGCAGATTCAGGGAGTAAAATGGGAAAATCCGATGATACTGATTGAAGTAAAGGGGGGACGAGTATTTATACCGAAAACAAACCAATCATAGAATTAAGTCAGAGATAGAGAAATTCAATGATTGGTTAAGCCGACCCACCATTGAATTAATTGGGAGTCACTGATTGGGCCCCCATCAGAATTAAGTAAATTATTGCTGTCGGTTGATTGAATGGCCATACTCTCGAAAGCGTCCAGCAGTCTTTTTTTGTTTATTGATTTTACAAGCTTTAAAGAAAATAGAAAGACCATCTCCTTACCCTACAATAAACAACTGATTAAAGGTCTAAATTCAGTTTTTAAACTACACAACTTTTCCCTTTGTTTTAGGAACCCAAACCAAGTAAGATTCTTATTAGGCAATCCTAAGGACAAGGTTACCCAGCTCCAGAAATCTGGTATCTATGAAGTACAATGCCCCCAATGTCCGAAGATTTACAAAGGTCAAACTTCTCGTAGCATTTTAACCCGTTTCAAGGATCATCTGCGCCACACAAAATATGGTAGAAGCAACCTCTCCGCCGTTGCCAAACACTCCCTAAACACAAGACATGAAGTCTCCATAAACAATTTGAAGCTGTTGCACAGGACTGGAAAATGCGGCATTAATGGTTTGACCTGCAGGAACAAATTCCTTGTGGATGATGCCGTTGTTGTCGAAGAAGGCGATCAACAGTGTTTTCACTTTGGATTTTTGCAGACAGCTTTTTTTTGATTTCGGCTTCCCTCCCGTACACCTGCACCAATTCCATGTGTCTCCGTTGCAGTCTTCCCCAATTTGTAGCAGAACATGATGTTTACACGTTGCTCCATTGCGCTGTGACACTTCCTCTCACACTGACTACGTTCAACTGGTCGCAGTCTGTTTATACTGTCAGTCATATGCATTGCATATTGTGTATCGATCTCCCCAAGTCTCTGAAGAACCATGCGCATGCTCAAGCACATGCGCCAAGTTTCCGTCCAGATATGACACCATTCACCGAACTTTTTAGACACACCTCGTACATGGTTGTCTCGATCATCCGTCTTTGCTTGATGCCAAAAGTTTGGAGGGCGAAAATCCACCGGCAATGAACCTCATAAGGCAAGGCCAGCAACTGCTGTCAATGATAGCATCATCGCACGAACAAATCAGTTGATAAGGGACAACAGGCGGATTCATGTCCGAGAATTGGCTTCAATACTGAACATCAGCATTGACAGTGTGGAGACCCATCCACGATAACCTGAAATTCAACAAGATCTGTGCCAGATGGGACCCTAAGCAACTCTTCGAGGATCACAAAACCACCCGGGTGAAAATCTGTTCCTTGCTGTAGCAGCGATTTGACAAGGGAGCTGATATCTTTCTAGGGAATGTTATGACCACCGATGAGAAATGGATTCATCACCATACTCCTGAAAGCAAGCGTGCGAGCATGGAGTGGCGACACACTGACTCACCACGATCCAAGAAATTCAAGATATGACAGTCGGGAATAAAAGTGATAGCGACTGTATTCTGGGACATCAAGGGTATCATTTTTGTCCATTTTCTAGAAGAACGTCGTACCATAAATGCACCCTACTATTGTGACATTTTGAGAACGTCTAGGAAGCCGGCACTAAAGAAACGCAACCAGAATTCCTTAGCAGTGGTGTTTGTTTTCTGCAAGATAATGTCAGACCACACACAGCCAAACTAACTATGGATACACTGACGGAACTCAAATGGGATATCTTACCACATCCTCCATACAGCCCGGATCTCTCCCCTTGCGACTATCACCTCTTCGGACCATTGAAAGAGTTCTTGGGAGGGCAGAGGTTTGGCTCCAATGAGGAAGTGTAAAAGGCTGTCCTGACATGGTTTCGACATCAGCCTGAAGATTTCTACAGAACCGTTATCCAGATGCTTCAAGAACCCTTAAAAATGTACCCTCTATACCAGCTTATGTCGAGATTCCAATTTTATCGAACGCTCGGTGACAGGATTACTGAAACTTTCGTTAATTATTACTAGTATTAAGTGATCACTGACTTGTAAGTGTCATTGACTTTCCTATGTAAATTATGTCCATACAGAGTGCGACAATCTAAAGTACACCTACCTATGTGGAGATTACTGTATATCACATGAATTGCATGGTGCCATGACTGTTGGAGCAATAAGAAAGCTTTGCTCGGGACGGAGTGATCACTGACTCGGAAGTGACACTATCGACATCTCCTCTTCTGGTATCTATTTCCATCAGAAGTAATACGAACTGACGGAACAGCCTGTGTCGAGATCCTATCACACATATGAAAGGTCCCCTCATTATTTGAACGGAGTTATACCACGCAATGGAAGCGATTAATGTGAACACTTACCTATAATGAGATTTCATCATATAAATGTAAGTTGCCCACACTCATTTGAATGAATTATACAACGCAATGTGAGAAAACTGCCAATCATCAAAGACACAAGGCGCTTGAAAGCTTCGTAGAGTGTTTGATTGCTAGATTACGAATACCTCAGAGATCCGATTATACACACGAACAGCCTCAAGATATGACCTACACATCAACTGAGCAAATAACACCTTCATTCGAATCAACATATATGAGTAAAGCGTTATGTCTCTTCGCTTATGAATCAGTGTTAATTAATTCCTGCAAAGGAGTATATCTTCATTCATTAAGCGTTAAAGAAGTACCCATAGTGAACAAATTAGTTGTGTTTGTGCGTGTATTGGTGCTACAGTGCGTCTTGGATAGAAGTGAGATTTCAAATCTGAATTGCCATTTGAATTTAACAGACGTTTATTTGTTATATATATGGCCTTGCATTGAGTTAACCTGCCTAGAAACTGCAGGGTGATTCAGTCTATTTCTGACCATTTCAGTACTATGATTTATTGATCCATTAATGTATGATATTTTAGGCAGTTCGGAGTTTTTATTCCCGTGGAAAAGTCTTGATGATATGCTCAATGTGGCCACCACGAACGTTTTGAACTGCTCGCAGCCGAATGGTGAAGTTGTTCATAACTCTATCCAGGATTTCTGCATCCACAAGGGTGCAGCAGTCGACGATGCTTTGTCGCAGCTGGTCTAGGGTTCTAGGTGCTGTAGTGAATACACTGTCTTTAAGGAACCCCCAGAGATAAAAATCACATAGGTTTAGGTCAGGACTCAAAGGGAGCCAAAGAAAGCCACCCCCGAATCGATCTGGAAACCTGTTTGAAATGACACGATTTCCGAATTTCTGATTGAGAAAGTCTAGCACTTCATTAATGGTGTGAGGCCTAGCTCCATCCTGTTGAAACCATTGATGTCGAAGCGGTATACGCCTCCTTCGCAGCTCGGGGATGAAGAAGGTTTCCAACATGTTAAGGTAAACCTGTGACGTTACGGTGCCATCAAAAAAGAACGGACCAATGATGCCTCTTTTGGAAATCGCGCACCAAGCCATAACCTTTCGTAGATGAAGAGGTGACTTATGGATCTCATGAGGGTGCTGGGAACCCCAAAAACGAACGTTGTGTTTATTAACGTCACCTGACAGATGGAAGAAGGCCTCATCTGACACCCACAGGTTGTCCACAATGTCCTGATTGGCTTCCATTTCTGCTCCAAACTCCATCGCAAATTGTTGTCGCTTCTGTCTTCCAGTGTCTGTTAACTCCTGATAAACATGGATCTTATACGGGAACAGGTGTAAATCCTTTCTCAAAATTCGCCATGTCGTGATATACGACAGCCCTTCTTCAATGGATAGGCGGCGAACAGATTTTTTGGTAGGGGAATCGACCAACCTTGTGCGAACATTTTCGACAACTTTGGCCGTTCGAACACAAGCTTCGCTCCCGCATTTTTTCTTGCCTTTAACACATCCAGTGGCACGAAATTGCTTGACAAAATCCATGATTGCTTGCCTGCCTG
>JAHWFO010067774.1:0-12497 GCA_023313115.1 Rhysida immarginata
TCGCTGGTGACTAAATTTCCAAGAATCGGCCTGTTGTTTGGCATCCCTTTGTCGCTGCTCGTGTCCATTGGATTTTTGTAATCTGTTAACTAAAAACTGAAATTATTTCTGGGGCATGTTTGTTGAACTTTCTCTCAAATCGGGCAAGAAACACCAAAGTATATTGGGATTCTCAGCTTGCTTGACTTAGTTTCGAAAGCGTTTTCCCCGAGTTCTTTTGAACGTGAATTGCCCTCATTTCATAACCTGATGGCATCGTGTACCACACTTCTGACTGTTGACTGACACTAGGAGCTGATTGGCAATGGCCCCAATTGACTTGCTGGGTAAATTCGGCTTACTGTCATCGTCCAAAAGTTGAGAATGTGTTTTTTCATTTGGCCAATGAAGTCATATTCCCGCTAGAGGCTAGAATCCCTTTTCTGATCTTGAAGACGAAGAACCTGGCAACGTTTTTGATAATTCAAAATGAATGGTACGAAAAGAAAACATACCAACAAGTGCTCTAATGAATTTATTTCACAAAACTGAAATAAATATGAAAGGCTAATTCTAGAATACAGGAAGCTTTTTCTTTCACTGATGCTGGGTATGTTTATCCAATGTGGTGAGGCACAGTGTTGCTATAAAATGAAATCTGATATCTCTTCTTCCATTTGCGGCAGCAACTATTCAGCTTGTCGAGATAGGTGAATCCTGTGAAGAAAAAGAAAGATCCAAACGTACTGGATGGTTATGGCATAGAAAATGTTCATGGTCCTGTAAGACATATGGATTTCCCATGCCCCAAAATCTCAGATTATGTCCGTTCACTTTGCCACAGAAGTGAATCGTGGCTTTGTCAGTGAACATGACTCTTCTACAAAACCATCAACCTCCAGCAGTGCTTGCAAATCTGTTTTGGTTTACTGATAGCTTTTAGCATCTTCACGATGTGAAATATGTAAGGCTTGAACTGTACCAAACTGTCGCTTGTGGCATGTTAACTTCTCTGCTGCACGTTACATTGACTTGCTGGGGCTTCGTGAGTAAGTCACACGAATGTTTTCCATCATTTCGTTGTTTTCAGAAGGCCCTGCTCCTTGCATAAGCGGTCCATCATAAACAGTTTCGCCCACCTTGTGATGTTGTGATGGTGAGGTGGTTCTTTTGCAATTTTGATCTGGAAATGTTTCTTAACAGTGGTTACCGATGAAGTTTTTGCACGTTCAAATATGCCTTAAGGCTGTTTTCCATTTAGTGACTTATAGGTGTCTCGTAATGTGCGGCGACTTTTGTGCCTCTTGCAATCGTCGCCTGCAAGTCATGTCATGATTAGCATGTGAGCGCAGTCGTTCTCCATTTAATGACTTTCAGGCGTTTCCAGACTCTGGTCTGATCTGATTGGTCAGTCACTGCAAACAGTTGTCGCTCTCTGAAGGCGATGGAAAAGAGGATATTGACCAGTCTAATCAATTCATGCTTTCGACTTAGCAAATAAATGAACCTGCTTATTAATAAATTCATGAGGGGAAAAGTCACAAGAACATGTGTCAGCGAACACAAGCTATGGCAGCCATGATTCTCCATCTGAATCAGTGAAGAAGTCTGACAAAAAGCATAAAAGTCTAACCACGCCGGATGTTGAAAAGTAGCATGACAGACGCCTAACATCTGGCTGACAGATGTGTACTCGTAAAAGTCGTTAGTTGGAAAACAGCTTTTATGCTGCTTCTTTTGCTGATGTAGCCATTTTGAATAACATCCCTCTATTGCGTGACCTGTACTTGAACCAGGGAAGGTTGCCTATAGCTGGCAACGCTCTAACCAATCGAGTTACCCTTTATTCGATGGTTTAAGGGTAAGGAGAATTCCTGAACTTCGAGACGGTGGTTGCTCTGCCAATTAAGATAATTTGAGAGTTCAAGGAAATACATTTGGACACATTGTAACAGCGTTGGCGGTTCATTGTCTGCGTTAGCTCAATTGATTGAAGCGTTGCCAGCGATAGGCAAGGTCCCTGGTTCGAGTCCAGGTAGCAGAATTTTCCTATCCTTTTCCCTTAGTATTCACAATTTGTTTGAAGTATATCTTCAGTATGTCATTATCTTCTCTTTGAGTTGAATTTTCATGCCTCTATTGAGCGTTCTGGAAATGCCTCTATTCAGCGTTGCCAATGGAAATTTGGAGAGTTAACCTTTCATGTTTATTTTGGTGTTTGTGAAGTAAATTTATTAGAGCATTTGTTTTCCTTTTGTACCATTTGAATTCCTTTGTACAATAAACAAGTGTTCTATACGAAGAGGAAATTTTCAATTGAAGTATGTTCCAGAATGAACATTATGCCTTTTTTAAAATATTTCCTAATCTCGGTTCTGCATAAATACCGCTCGTTTTGTTTGCTCTCATAAACTCTACGCAGATTGCAGTAACGTCGTGTATATAATTTGTTAATTGGAACAAGCCCCCGCCCTACAGATAATGTATAAGGGTCGTACAAATGAAAACGAAAATTTTTATGGGGGAAAAAAAAAGACTACATGTAGGATTGTAAGTTTGTTTTCAACAACTGCGAAACCTCACGTGCAAATTGAACTATAGGTTGCAAGTGTTGCTCTGCGAGTGATCGCTTCGTCCAAACAACAAAATGGAGTCAACGAAACGGGAACAGAGAGCAGTAATTCGTGTTTTGACATGTGAAGGAGTTTCAGTTTCTGAAATTCATCATTGTATGCAGAACGTTTATGGAAATGACTGCCTAACCTTCACTCGTGTTTGGGCATGGAGCAAGAGGTTTTCGGAGGGATGGTCATCATTGCAAAATGATCAATGACCTTGACAAGCAAACTGCGCCAAAATTGGTGATTCTAAAGCCAAAATTGACGCTGTCTTATAGGAAAACAGAAGAGTGACAATCGATGTCGTGGTTGCTAAAACTGGCCTTAGTCGTGGAACTGTTCACTCCATTATCAGGAACCATCTGCACTACAGAAAAATCTGTGCACAATGGGTCCCGCATCGTTTGACATCAGAACAACTTGCAGTTCGAATGGCCATGTCCCTGCAACATTTGACTCGCTACGAACAGTTCCACGACTGCATAGGGGATGAAACTTGGTGCTTTCATTTCCAGCCCGAAAGGAAACATCACAGTCGTCAATGGAAGCATTATGGGTCACCACCCCCGAAAAAATCAAAAGCAATCGCAAACAGCACGGGGAAGGTGATGTTGACAGTGTTTTTTGATCGCAAAGGCCCGATTTTACTGGACTTTCTTGAAAAAGGCACCACAGTTAACGCAACACGACATGGGGAAACATTGAAGGCACTGCGCGCGGCCATCAAAATGCAGGCTTCCTGGACTTCTTACAGAAGGAGTGTTGCTTCTCCATGACAACACGCGTCCTCATCTCGAAAGTAGCAGTAGACCTCATCGAAAAGTTCAACTTGGAAGCAATGCAGCATTCACCTTACAGCCCTGTCTTATCCCCATGTGACTTTCACGTGTTTGGGGATCTCAAGAAACATTTGAAAGGCTGCAGGTTTCAGTCGGACAGTGAAGTGAAGGAAGAGGTTTTGGAATGGTTCCACACGCAACCGAAAGACTTCTTCCATAAAGGAATTCCACGCCTTGTTACACAGTGGGATAAATGCCTTAATGCATTTGGAGAGTATTTTTAAATTCCTTGTATTTACTTTGGATAAAATAAATAATGTTCGTTTTCATTTGTATGAACCTTATACTATATAATGAGATAAACAGCGCACTGCAATCAGAACTATCCCCCCCCCCCCAAAAAAAAACCCCCCACCGAAACGCGAACACATGCACGCAATACAAGCTCTCAAAATGCGCTCTCGATACTCATTCCCTTTAACACACTTAAAACCGTCCAAAACAAAACAAAAGACAATCCCCCTCTGAACCACCACCTACGGAAAAAAAACAAAAAGTTCCAAGCAAAACGACCAAGCAACAATAACACAAACACTCACCCATAGATGAAGAGAAACAGATGGGAATCTCTACCACGTGATTGAAAATCACTATGCCATTTTTCAATACTAGTTTTGTGGCGCTAGTGAGGAAAAACTTTGAAACTAATAAATAAAATAATAACGCAGTTTATGTATTAATTCTTATATAATGTTAAAACGCATAAATTTTGTTAAAAAATAAAATAATGTTTTTTATAAATAAAAAATTCTTGATTTGTCATGTGATCACTCGTGTGAAGCACTCATGTTTATATTAGCTCGCCGTTCCTCGTGTTAATCAGAGATCATCAATAATAATTATGACTAAACTGACAATAGCGCCACAAAGCCAGGAGTGTTTTTAAGGAAGATTTCATTGGTGGACTTTCGTCACCTGTTCTCAGAAAAGTTTCCCTTGCGGCTATAGGGAGTTTCCCCTCTGTGCACGCACCCACGCAAGCGCATCCACCTACAATTATCAGATGTCTCCCATTCGTCAACCACACCCAATCACCCACACAGATCCGACAACACGGACACGTCACAAACAAAAAACAAAAACAAAACAACGATAAAAACGCCACACACAAACAAAGCCTACTGGCAGGCATAACGGACTCAATGGATATGGAATGTCACACATGAAAGGTATTGAGGAAGTAAATACTGAGTAATAATTAATAAATTTTTAAATGATTGTTTTTCTTTGGGAGAGGGATAATTTAAAGCAAACATGACATAAGTAGTTTCCTGGTTAGCCTGATCAAAGTAAAATTGAGGACACCTTAATGCAATTAAAGACGATGGTGGTATGAGTTTTAACGGTATGACACTTAAATAGCAGCTTCACTTAATCTTTTGACTTGGGTGTCTTGGCATTACATTGTTATGGTTCACATGAAATGTAAGTTTGTTTTTGTTTACTTTTTTTTTTTGAAAAGTTATACAAGGTGTCCCAAAACAGAAAGGTCAGGAATTGCGCCAATGGACTGTCGTACGCTCTCCAAGTTTTCCTCAACTCTAGATGGCCTCGGCCGTCCCGACTTAACCATTGTCGAGCCAGTCTCTTCAAACTTGCGCACCCATGCACTGATGAGAGCGTTGGCGCTTGATTTATGTAATGCCGATCATGATGATTGTTGAGCTTTCGCTGTGCAATAACCGCAGAATGGTTGTTTTTGTAAAGCTCACGCGCACAAAACGCACGGTTTGCTCCCGAGAAACGCTCCATGGCAACAGAACTCCTGAAAGACGTTATACCAGTTGGCATGCCCATCACATCTCATTGATTCGTTTCGTTCACATAGTGAGCCAGTCAAATCGGAAATTTCTTTTGGGACACACCATATAATTTAGGGAAGGAAATTAAGCATAAAATTTAATGTATCGTGAAAATGTGCAGAGATAAAATTTTTTTATTGTCAACTCATTGTTTTTGCTTTATTGCCTGTTATCGAGTTGTCGGAGAAGCTACAGTGCATTGCATATACAGAGTCCGTCAAAAAAAATGTATACACACTTCAGCAAAAGTTGTAACACTAAATTCATATAGGCGTTAAGTGGCAAGTATAAGTCCTCTTTCGGCCGTATTCACCAACCGAGAATTAAAACTCGGATCACATAATTCATTCAGAATTACCTTTCGCATTCACCAACCGCAGATTGAGTGATTCTCTGATTAATTCATGATTCAATGTAAGACTCAATCCGATTGGTTAAGACGCGATGACAGCATGCGCATATTTTGATGCGCAAGATGAAAGGCAATATTCTGTTCGCTTTCGAATTTCAAATCCCTGCCTATGTAACTGCGATAGCCTTACAACAATGGAAGGAGCATCCCATTATTGCAGAAGCACATTCTCATTTACTCCTGATTATTGTAGGCCTATTAACTGCTCATCAAGTGAAGAAATAAAGGTTTTATGCAGTTGTGACAATAAAAATTTAAGCAAATTACTGTGTGTCATCGTTCCACAAAGGGGTTCCTTCAGTTTACCAAAGAGATTGTAGTCGCATGGTGCTAGGTCAGGACTGTAAGGCGGGTGGTTCAGTGTTCTTCTTCCAAGTTTTTGGATCTCCTCTGTGGTTTTGTGACTGACATGTGGCCGTGCGTTGTCATACAGTAGCAGAACATCCTGCTTCTCCTGATGTGGTCGAACATGACTCAGTCGAGCTTGAAGTTTCTTGAGGGTTTCCACATACGCATCAGAATTAATGGTTGTTCCATGTGGTGTTGTAACTTTTGAACCATTACTGCTACTTCAAATCAGTTTACAGGAATGAAATTGTCAGAAAATGCTCATGTTATTTGATATATCACACGACCCCCTTTCCATTTAAAAAGAATGGACTTAGATTCAAGTTAGCCGATTTCAAGATGGTGGCCATGTTCGGTACATACCGTAAAAGATAGACCACCTCACCTATACCTTACTGGAATATTCAGATTTCTCAATTCCTGCAAGGTTTTCGAAAAAACAGGGTGTACTGCAACTTTTGACTCTTTCTGTATAATTGATACAGTATTTCCAGTAACGACTAGTCACATCTTTTCTTTTGTATGGCCACCTTATTTACTCGATGTGATTTATAGTTGTGGTATTATCTGATGATAGGCTATTCTGAATTTGTCGTTTGAGGAAGAAGTTTTTATTTTGCTTTTGATAGCTTAAGATGAAGCTTAACTATTCTTAGAATTTGAAGTACAGTTTTAATGCTAACATCTACTGTAAAGCTGTAACCTTCTTGAGGTTACACTTGTAAAAATTCATTAAGGACTTGCAGATCAGAAAGACAACAAATTCCTTACTACAAGGAGTGTTTTAAAAAGTGATGCGATTTAATTCTACAACACGAACAATGCTACGCGGTTGAAATTTTGAGGAGCTCTAGTTTGAACCTTCTGCCTCTGTTGTTAGATGGCAATACTACAGTGATGTTAAAAAATTGTGGATGTCATTGATCCACTGTACAAGCAGTGTACTGCAATTGAATTTCTTGATTGCAAGAGTGAAAGTGACTTCCACATGTTTGGCCCTTAGAAAAATGCACTTCATGGGATCCAATTCGAATTTGATAAGGATGTTGTGTGCTGTAAAAGAGTGATTGCATGAGCAGGACCAAGAAGGATAGCGAGGAGGAATAAACGCTCTTTTTGGAATCTTGGCACAAAGTCAAAGAAACAGAAGGAGACTTTTGGAAAAATCATCAGTAGAACTGATACTGGTAGTAATTGATGCCCGCTTTGCAATCGGAGAAATAAATGTGGTGCGTTACTTTTTGAACACTCTTTGTATGTTTTTTTTTTTGTTTTTTTTTTCTTCTCCCCCTGCGATCGACACTGGCACCATGTTTCGGCAAGCTATGATGTCACAACCAGCCGTTGGAGTGCGAAGGAGTTTTGAAATAGTGACGTCACATGTTGCAACAAGTGATTTTTAGCTATGGGGCATTGCATTTCGGATACAAAAACGAGAGCGATTTTGATGAAGTGACGGCAATATACAAAGACCGTCAACAGAATGCTACTTGAATGCTACTGCAACTTCTGCGATGTACAACCATATCCATTAAGCTGTTGAAACGGAATCTTCTGCGATATGCAGTATCCCCGGCTTGCTGCGACGTGTGCACATCCCTACACAGCAGATCAGCCTACCTCATTCCTTCAGTGATTAGCACATGCCTGTTGCGATTGTTGTTCTTAAAGAATGCCAGCCCTGTTTAGAGCATGTTCTACCTTATCCGTGATCTAGTTTCAGTGAATTTCTTGTTTGAATTGACAATGAATTTAAAATGGTAGGAGCATAGACAAAGAACAATATTTTTAAAAACGGCATCTGACCTTTAATCGAGACCATTCAAGGTTTATGATAAAACAAAACTGAAACCAAACCACCATTAGTGCTGATGTAAAATGTCATGGCATCTGTTTCAGATACAAGTTATTGCTGAATGGTAAACAATTTTGCACTACGTAGATTAAGGGCATAAGCTGCTTACTTATGCTGAGGTCATTGTTATCATCAAGGGCACTTCAAAGTGAATTGGACAAACAGAAAACGTGCCATTGACTGTTCATGTGAATTTATTTCACAAAAACTGAAATAATGTGAAAGGTTAACTCTTCAAGTTTCATTTGGCAACAGTGAAAAGTCCACAGTTTCCAGAATACTCACTAGAGGCACTGTTATTCAAAATGATGGCATCAGCGAAAGAAAGAGCTACTTTTGGGTATACGGATATTGAAAAATTTATTTGGTAAGCATTGTAAAGAGATGTTTCTGGAAAAAATTTATGAAAGAAACTCCTTGTTGTCACAACATCAGAAGCTGGGTGAAACTGTTTGAGGTGACGGGCTGTTTACACAGAATAAAAATAAACACAGGAAAAGAAAACTTAATACTACGAGTAAGTATATGCTTAGGTTGGAAAACTGAGATGGTTGTTAAGAAACATTTCAAATGAAATTTATGTCTGGAGGTTGCCATGGTTTCTCATTCTTAACTCTTGGACAAACAGTTACATCATAAATAACCACTGGTTGCATGGTAATTGATATTTGACATTGACCTCTAATAATTGTTTTTAATATTTTAAAAAAAAATTCTCTTTCAACGAGACAACAACATATGCATCACAAACATTTTGAATCTTGTTTATGCACTTTACGGTTGAATATCTTAAAACGAATCAAATAATAATACATGAAAATATATTTCTTAAAGAATGCTAATTGTTAATTACGATTCTCTCCATCAATAAAATACTTCAACATTGTCAATAGTTGCATGTACCTGTTTCTCCAAACAAGTCATTTTACATGACGGTAGTCTTGCTCACAATGGATTCGCTGTTTGAACCACAGTTAGCCTTTTAGACAAAGACACTGGATAATTTTTCCAACAGTTGAGTATTCTAGATATCACACATTTCAAGATTCCAGTCATGTCCTTCATTGTTTCAATCGTGGCTCGAGCACCAAGTTCCTTTTTGAGTTAGTGATCAAGTTCTGTGATTATTCACCGAATTCCTTAAATAAGTGAGGAGTGCATGCTTGAATCACATGACCTAAAACTTACTTTCCATAAAAACAGGATCATCGTATGTGTATATTAAAAGGGTAAAAAGAATAAAAGAAAGAATTGGGCAGAATAATACTGTACAAAAAGGGATGCTATACTTCTGCCAGCCTAACTTTGCCTCTGACCTTGGCTTGATTATCAGTTTAATCATTATAAGACCGTTTCGGTTATGACAATTGTAGCACGATTCCCCTAAATGCTAGCTTTCCTGCAATAAACACTGGCTCCTGGATTGTATAATTGAATCATATTCTACCGTAATGCCACCTGGTGCCCAGACCTGGACTTTGCCCGAGAGGACTGAGCTAGTGGGAAATCTAACCCAAATTAACTTAACTGTAATAGAAAGAGATCCAGAGAAGAAACAGTATGCCTCATTGCATACACAGGATTATAATCTTCGATATTCATTTTTATGAACAATAAGATAATGAATAGCATTCTATAGGCATTCACAGATGCTCAATGTGGGTGTCCTTTGTGGTACGACAGGTGTCTAGACGACAGTACAGTTCGTGCCACACCCATTTCTTCAGAGTCTAATCATTCGAGTCGACCCTGTCACCTGTCTACTGCTTTAACTGCTGGAAGTCCAGTGGAAGTGGGGATACGAATGCCTTTCCCTTCACATACCCCAAAAGGAAAACTTTTGAAGCACTCTTCGTTTCTAGACAAGATAGTTTGCACTAAACAAATGACAGATTTTGTAAAGGAAAAATTTTTAATTGACTGAAAAATTAAGATAAAAATTAAGTATTCTGCGATAGCCCAACGTAGAGGCATCGGTCATGACAGCCGAAGTTCCTGGTTCGAACTCGGGTCGCAGAATTTTTCCTTCCATTTTTCGATAGAAAAATCTTTACCTGATGCTTGAGAGGCTTATCTCCAGTTTATAATATTAATTATTATTAAGATAAAACTTGATGAAACATTAACACTAGTAGCACATTCTTTTAGGCTAATTTCTTATTCACATTGCGATTTATCTGATGTTAAAATTATGAAGGGCACACAGAGCAGGCCTGAAATTTTGGAAAGGGTGAAATCTGCTAGGAGTAATTTCTTAACAAACTTAAATTGCCTATTTCTAGACCTAGCCTCAACTTTCTGTTGATTATCACTTTTTCTTCACGTCTCAATCCCAACTAACCACACACTTTAAGAATCTGCATCACAAACAACAATGCCACAAAATTTATTGAGACAAGCAAAATACCACATAATTGAACCATGAAATGAAGTTTTCGAAATATTGTAAATGTTTCATTAAAGAAACTAAGAGCCGATGTCTCTTATACATTTCCCATTTTACGAAATCCGTAGTTTCTTTATTCCAAATAGCGTGCACTTATGTGGATCTAGAAACGAAGGGCCAGTTCTAGAATCTTTCCAAACTTTTTTATTCTTGTACAAATAACGTCATTCTTTTGCTGATGCTGCCATTTTGAATAACAGTGCCTCTAGTGAGCATTTTAGAAATGTGGGCTTTTCAATGTTGCCAAATTTCATGTTAAATCGTATAAGTGAGGTTCCACTTAAATAAGTCAGACCCCAAGAGTGCAGTGTTATGAAATGAGCTTCACACTGGTGAACACTACATAAAATTATCACTCAATTAAAACTTTATTATCGAAATCTGTCTACAAGAATGTATATAATTACATTCCTTACAGAACTATGCAACTGTAAAAGTTCAGGTGCAACATTCGATAATCGCCATTCAGAATAAAGGAGTGAATAGAACAGGCAACATTCACGATGGCATCTAAGACTGTCTACTTCTTTGGCTCTGCTTTTTCTTCCATTGTCATAATCGAGTCTTGTACAAGGTCACAAATGAGTTGTAGCATTTGCTGGCAAAAATTAAACAACATGGGTCTTCACTATGTCGGAATTCATCCAACCTCTTTGATTATGAAAATACTGGGCGGGGTAACTTTTTAACATGGCATTTTTCTCCTTTGAAAGGATACGATTTATCTGGCACAAGATGATAAAAATCTCTTCTGTGATGTATCCATGCCGATAATGAAATGATAATGCTAAGAACAAGGAAATGAAAATTCTAACTGCTAACAGTGAAATGATAATGTAGTTAATAGGGTCGTAAATAATGATGAATGCATGGAAATGATAAACATTGAGAACTAATCCTCAAATCCCACATGCTTTGTTGGTTGTTTACACCAAGAACCAATCAGAATTCCCGGTTAATGAATAATACGCGTTTTTTCCCCCCTTCCCCTTTTTTTATAATCAACACCTCAAATAATTTAACTTTTTCGGAATGAATTTCTTAATTTTTGCATCGTATTAAACGGTATTTACGATGGAATCTGAGAGGGGGGGTATAATGCGTGATATCGTATTAAAGGAGATCGTAATAACGGAGTTTGGCTATGTAATCTTAATATAAAATTTGTGGGGGGTTAAAGGGCAAGTGGCACCAAAAACCAAATTTTGAAATACTAAGTAAATAAATAGTTCAGGATAACTACATTTAATATCATCTATTTAATTTATACAGTTTACAATCATTTAGTTATTTAATAAATGAACAAAGAATTTGAAAATTGCCCACCCCTCTGAAAATGAAATTAGCACTATTTTAATGCTAGAGGGCATGCTCATGACGTCACCTATAAAGCTCTGAAGCCACAAGTATGGACAACTGAAGCCATTTTCACCATTTTTGGCCTTTTCGTAGGCTCAACTGCATATTAAAACTCTCGAAAATCACTCGTTTTTTATGCAATTTTAACGCTCATCGTAAGTATACATAAATTACATAAAAAACGAGTGATTTTCGAATTTTAATAAGCAGTCTATAGGTGAGTGAACCTACGAAAAGGCCAAAAATGGCGTCAGTTGTGTCCCTACATAGCGTAATTGGACACATACTGTAATTAGGTAGATTTACAGTATCTGTCTGGACACTTCGCGAAGTGTCTGCAGCAGGTCAGACCGATACAGTAACGATGTCAAATCCCGTGGAGGAAAATTTTAGCTATCGCAATGACAAAAAACTGTTTTATTATTTGCCATATTATAATTAACTGAAATTTAAAATTTTTTATACGAATTTATTTTATATATTATTTTCAAAAAATGGTTTAGTTATTAGTCATAAATTTCAACAATTTTTTGCAATGATTATTTTAGCTTTTATAAAATTAAAAAAATGTAATTGTATAAATAAATATTAATGGAAAGTAAAACTTTTTGAATGGTTATGGTATAAATTTCTTGTAATACAAAATTCTATGTGGAAAAATTTAATAAACTGAAACTGAAATGATTATTCAAAGAAATTGAAGCAAGAAGAAGGAAGCATTAACAATTTATGGTGAATAAGATAATATTGAATATGAATTCTAAAAAAGTAATAAAATGGATAAAAGGAAACACAAATTTCATTTTTCTTTATTTAATATTTATTTTCATTCTAAACAA
>JAHWFO010067784.1:0-14123 GCA_023313115.1 Rhysida immarginata
GACTCCGCATGATGATGTAACAATGTATGATGTTTTCGCGCTCAGGCTTTAAGTAGAGGTGGTGTTGGCCATAGCCTATAGGCAATAATATAATAATAACAAGTCTGTAAAGTCTCGTTTTCATGTGTGACCTTTTTTGTACTACGCATGCGCGAATATCCCTAGCGGCCAGTGAGCTGTTTAAAGCCAGTTTAAATGGTATTTATTTATTTCTGGAAATTCTGACTTCGGATTCTTACAGACCATTAAAATGTAAAATAGCAATGTCTGTAAGACCCACTCTCTATCTCTTTGTCTTCATCGATAAAATTGGGTTCAAAACTTTAAAAGTCAACACTTTCAGGACCTCTATCTCCTAAACGGTTGGATCAATTGAAAAAACACCAAGAATAACACATTTCTCGAATATCACGTACAATCTGAATATACCATTAAAATAGGGTTTCCTATTTAAGATTTCAAAGTTACCCCCTCCCCCAGCCCCCTTCACAAGGGGGGGGGGGGTAATTTTTTAAGTAATGAATTTCCCCCGCGAAATAATTCACTTTTGATTTTGGACATTTTTTCGTACAATGCTTAGTTTCCGAGATATTCAGTTGTCTCAAGATTAAAGCCTCGCCGTGTATATCGCTCCGTACATAAATCGCATTTGATGAAGATGCTGCTAATGTTGACGGTTATGGCTAATTATAGACCTCCATGGGTTGGATTTTATCACTCGGTGTTGAAACGTTTATATCATCAGATATGTTATTTGCGTCGAACTGAGCAGTGGAAGCTATTGGCGCATTCGTATCGGGCTATAGCTCACTTGGGGCGCCACGACTCAACTTTCAGTCGTTCCTGCTGACCCCGTAGACGTTCGACATCGAACATCTGGGTCCCCATCTCTAAATCTGTTTACCTGTGACATTTTCTATAATTTTTTTGGCGTTTATTCTGCATAAAGTCGGTCAAAGTCTAAAGCATGCTTTGTTTTATGCAATATCATTCATTTTTCTATCATTAATAGTTTTGACGTTATTGAGGTTTTCGTGATCAACACTTTTCTTGACATTCACGATTTAAGCGTGGCATCCTAGTATCGAAATATAAGACGTATTCTACGTCAAAACGAGAAATCACATTACACATCATCCACAAAAACCTACGGCCCATGTAAAAAATAACATAAAACATTTAATAAGCATCACAAAGAGTAACATCTAAAATTAGAAAAAAAAAATACAATCATCCTTATTATGGAAATAAAAACATCAATTTTTTTTATGCTGCTCTATCTAAACAATATAAAACACCAAAGTAAAATTATAAATCTTTTTGTAGGAGTCGAGGAATTACATTCCGCTGTTAATGTTGCTTTTATTTTACGTTTTTCACTCATTTTTATACAGTAGTGTTTGTAATATCAGATAAGGGCATTTTGTTAAACAATTTTTATTATTCTTTCATTTAAATACACAGTCTGATGACGAGCGTAGTTGTTCGCGCGAAAAGTTTTGCCAATTTTATGTCTCTTTTAACAACTAGACGTAACTATATATAATTTTGTTTCATATTTTTTAATTTGTTTGCAACTTGCAACACGAGAAAGGGATCATCCATAAATAACGTTAGCATGATTTTAGGTATTTTTGCCTCCCCCCCCTCCCCCAAATTAGCGAAAGTTAGCATTTAGTAATGCCCCCCTGCCCCCCTAACGTTGGCATTTTAACAATTGAATCCTGTTTAGTGCAAAAAGTGATACAGTATACAGTAAAGCTTTTTAATCTATTAACATGGTATACCGGGTGTTCAATTTACCTGAAGACATTGAAATATCTCGAGAACCACACATCGGATCAAAAAAAGTGTGGAATGAAAAATGTTCGTCTCGAAGGGGGACATCTAATGATACCAAACTCGATCCCCCCACCCCCACCCCTTGGAGGTGGGGGAGGGAGGAGTTAAAAAATTTAAATGGGAACCCACATTTTTTATTGCAGATTCGGATTCTCCAGAAAAAATTACCCCAATTTGATCTATGATTCGAGTCATTTCGGTCACAGATGGCGCTGTAATCGACAAAAATCAAAATGGTTAAAAAATCGTAGAAAAATGGCGATATCTCAAGAAATAGGTATCAGATCAGCAAAATAAAATTAAATGTTTTTGATATTCTTACAAATGCTACTTAATGACACCATAATTGTCCACCCCATTTAAGTTCCTTCTCTGTCATCTTCGGTCACTTGAAGCCCATTTTTCACAGCAACTGGTGGAGGAAAGAATCTGTCCGGCAAAGCCAGCTTCAAATTAGAACGCCATAATCCACAGCACCTTTCATCATTGCACTTCACGATCTGACAGAAATATTGGGAACAGCGCATATGGCACTTCTTCCATGTTTCTGAAACTGAATTAGTGCATTTGCGTTGTGCCGTTCCAGGATAGATGTATCTTGCAACTACAGGGAAATTCCTGAGAGAGAGAAAGGAGACTCCACTTATCCACAAGAACATTTTAATACTCCACTTGTTCTTGTGGACAAGTGGAGTCTCCTTTCTCTCTCTCATGTATTCTAGCATCCACAGATTCGTAAAGTCAGTTTTTAATTTATTCTTTAGCTTAGTTACAGGGAAATTACCTATTTTGTCGCCGTCCCAACACTGAGCTAACAGGTTTCCTGCAGCCTCGAAATTCTTCAATTCTTTCTCCTCATCGATCGTTTTTCCAGAAGAATCCAGGTGATCTCCGTAGCTATCATGAGGAAGAATAATTCCTGCCAATTTCCGGCTTAATGGAGCCATCCTTCGTTCCATTGGACTATAGGCTGAATGACCAGGAGCATTGGTTGCGAGAAATATTGCGTCCAGGTTGAACTTCTTATGAGAAAGGTTTCAATTGCATGCTCGTGCTCCTTTTCGTAGCGCGGATTCTCATCTGGTCCTCCATCGGTAAAGATGATGAGCACAGGCTTTATTAAGCCTGAATTTGTTCGAGAAGCATTAGCAAACTCCTCGAGATCTAAAATGGTTTCTTCGTCGAAAGCGTGAGTTTCTGCCGTCGAGGAGTCATGCTTGCTTGAACGAATTACAATGTAAGTAGGACCGGAGTAGGACACACGGTTACCATCGCCAGGCTTTCCAGGTGTCACCTGAAGTGCTGCATATACACTTGGAATTAGGGTTTGTGTCCTGTAGCTTTAACGAAGTCGTGGTCTGGAAGGCGCACACGATATTGCATGTGCATGAGAAGGGGACTCTGAACTGTAGAGGCTGTAAGGCCGAGTGGAACTCTGCACTTGTCGTCTGCTGACAGGACGAAGACCTCATCATTCGAAAGAGTCGCAGCCAATTCTCGAAGATAGTCTATTGTAGCCTTATAAAGTTTAAAGTCGACGTGCGCTTTTCTCAGATTATTTTCTGCACGGCACAATTTGACTGGCACGGTGGTGTGATGCTTCCTACCTTCATACGTGTTGTAGTTTCGGGGCAGAAGACGCAAATACGTTGCAGACCTACTGATGGTGTACCCCATACGTGTCAGCTCCTCCTGCAGGTCATCCAACGTTCGCCAAGATCGTAGACTCTCACATCGACAACGCTCATCAGCACTTGCACCAATACTTGCCAACTCGCGTATTGCATCGAGAAGGCCAGCCTGCTCACACTCTGTAGCAGGTCGATCAACGGAAGGTGGAACCAAGACATACTTTTCTTTGCCACATTCTTTATTCTTTAATCTCTGGAACTCATCTTGCCTTTTCTTCCGCGCTTTCTTGCTGTATTCGCAGGCCTTTTGTAAACGATTTAGTTTTCTTTTCAAGGTCTCCAGTTTATTTTTTTGTTTTGTAATGTCCGAGTTTGAGACTATACCCAACCCAGCGTTCCAATTCAAAAGAAGCAGATTTAGGTGCTCTGACGATTTTTCGATTTTCTTTTTCAACAGATCTTGGACAGGAGTAGTCTTTTGTTTTTTAGACACTTGAAAGACTGTCTCTTTTTCATCCTCAGCTCTTAGTTCCGGGTGTATTGTTGGTGATTGCTCGCTTAATGTTGGGGACAAGGTGACTTTGGTGTCAGAATTGAATGCGGAATTAACCTAAAATGTAACAAATACGGTGTGAGATTAAATTCGTAATTCGCTTCTGTATATTCGTTTGTGATACAAATTTTTACCACCATACTATGGTTGCCTGTAATTTGGTAATTAATCTCATAAAAAACATAATGTACTTAAAATTGAAGGTCCAGAATCGGGCAAATCCCTGATTCAAATTCAAATTAAGTATTGAGGAGAGTTTGTTTCAAAATTAATTAAATGCTTAATTTTGCACTAAAACTTGCATGCTTTAAAACAAGAATGGTGTGCTTTTACCTTTGCCCACATGGATATTAATCCACCTTTTTTCTTCATAGCCTTTGTCTGTAGAGCTTGAATTTTAATGCGAATTTCATCTGGATTATTTTTCAACTTTCTCTACTCTTCATTACACAATTGCTGGACTTTTTGCGCTTTTAATTCGGTGTATGCTTTTTGATAAGCTTTATAAAATTCAGCGTAGGACATTTTGCTTATATTTTGATTCTTGATACAGTAGATTCCGCTTTATTGAATCATTGGTTTAATGGAATCAGCCGCTTAGTAGACAAAATTATAAAACCAAAACCACTCTCTATGTAAAAGTCTTCCGTTATTGGAATCAGTGATTCCGTTTATAAAAATTCCGTTATTGGGGGAGGCCGTGGCCTGGTGGGCTTTAACTGACCACAACTGTGAAGTTAAGCTACACCAGGCACGACTAGTCATCGGATGGGTGACCATCTTCACTCCCCCCCACCCCGGCTGCTGCGACCATCATACAGCAATCGTGAATTCAAGTCCATCCAGGGACCCAACTAGTCGGCCTCTGGCCATACAGGCCCTGGATGGACGTATTGGACCCCGATTCGTAAAAAAAAAAAAAAAAATCCCTGTCTCCCCCTTTCTGTATGTGTGAACGCGTGCATCACTCGCGTGCCTTGCGCGTGCATAAGTCGGCTTAATTCAACAGAAACTCAGATCTAAAACATTTCTAAACAAGAAACATGCCACCAAAACGACGTGATTTAAGCATTTCCGAAAAATGCAAATTGTTCGAAAGATATGATGCGCTTCCGCATTGTAGCCAGCGAGATGCTGCAAAAAAATTGGATATTTCACAAACCACTCTCAATCGCCTGTTACGAGACAGGGAATAGAACAACGAAACTCTCCACAATCTCAAAGTTCAAAACAAAAATATCAATCGGAAAAGAAAACGGGAAGGAAAAAGTGTATGGGACAAGGAAGGATTGTTTGGGATTAAGAGTGTCCCCAGGGCTTCAACCCGTACTATAAAAAAAACTAACGTTAGGGCGTTAAACCTCCCCCCTCCGCGCAGTGTTAGCAAATTTTAGATTTCCCCCCCCCCCCCCCTCCCTTTACAATGCTAACGTTATTTATGGATGATCCCAAAGTGACGTTAGAACAATTCCACGATAAAAAGAATGTAAATATAAATCTAGATTTTTTCCCTAAAACTAATCATCGATAATTGAGAAATTTTTTTTCATCTTGTGCAATAGATGTCAAACTTTTATTTTTCTATAAATATAAAATGTGTGTAGACTGCTAAATATAATTTCTTTGGTTATTGGCTTTTAGTTCCCGTTTTGCTAAAAAGGTGAAAAATCAATTCTCGAACTTGCCATCAGCTGATCAAATAATTAGATTTATTATGAAATTAAAACGTTAATGTGCTTCTTTTTTTAACCTCCTTTATCTAATATACAAATAAAAGCTTGGTAGGCTAACCAAAATTAGCCATCTTTACATTTCTTCTTAATAAGCTGAAAAGTATCGTAAATTGTACCTCTGCTAATTCAATCATTGGGAAAAATATGGCTGACGGCCCGAATTGTCGCCACTCTCCTTCAGGCACCCTACCTGAGGACGGAAGAGGCGGGCATTTTGCGCGATAGCGCGAGTTTTGAGAGGCAGACGCAGCGAAAAAGATTATCGGGGAGAGTGCACGAGTCAGCGGAACGAGTTGGACGCCGAGCACAAGTTCCGCGCCAAGAAAACTGTTCCTGGGACGTTTGTTTATGAATTTAACGCCCTATTCTTGTGGGAACCGATGTGCTCTACCGACCGACCGACCGTCACAAAGTAGAGAACTGGGCAATAGACAAGTTTCACAGCATCTTCAACGCATGCGCAGAAGCAGTAGCGCCACATTGTGAGAGCATGGAAAAACGCTCAAGGAGATAGAAACCACGTTCATCCTGCATGGAGAACATGTACGCGAAGAAACTTATAATGAATGAAACGTTGGTTTGGGGAATCAGTCTGAAAAATTTCCTAATCTTAGACGATATCATGTTATATAATGTTGTTCAATAACATATGGCAACGAAATCAAACAAAATTATCAAATTATCTCTTACAAGGGGTCCGCACGGACATGTAATCACGGATTTGGTTGAAATTTTAGGAGGTCAATCTACAAAATTAATATACCTTCTGTGTAAAAGGATTTGACGCAATAGCCTTTGAGTTTCGGAGAAAAATTAAAATATTTTACGTTTATTAATGTAGTGCCAGATAACCCAAATGGGAAGAAAGCGGTAGCGCAGTGGTGAACATCAGGTTGTGTGGATATATCAGTCCGAGTTCGATTTCTGTAGTATTGAAATTTTCTTCATTTTTTTTTTTTTTTTCATTTTTTCCCCATTTTTTTGTGCTTTTCGCCATTATTATTTGTTTGCACTTTGTATAAAAACATTTACATACATAAGCAACGTCACAGGTCAAAAAAATGCAAAATGCGGTGTACAATATTTTCACGGACGGTCATTGCCGTGGCATGTGAAACAAAAAAGAAACTCTATAGATCTATTCGCACTATCGACGGTCTATGCGCAATCGTCACCGCCTCGCCAATGGCAATCCGTGAAAATATTATACAATTTATTTCAATATTGACAATATTGTACACTACTGAAAAAATTCTCCTTATGTATGTGAAAGTTATTATTTAAAGTGCAAACAAATACTAATGGCGAAAAACCAAAAAAAAAAAAAAAATGAAAAATAATCGAAAAGTAATGGAAAATTTTTTTAAAAAATTTCAATACTACAGGAATCGAACTCGGACCAATAAATCATCAGAACTTGCCGTTAACCACTGCGCCACCGTTGCTAAGGTGTATACCTTTTTTCCCACTTGCCGTATCTGGCTTTACATAATAAACGTAAAAATTTTTTTTTTCTCTGAAACGTAAGGCCATTGAGTCAAATCCTTTTACACAGAAGGTTTATTAATGTTGTAGATTGACCTCATAAAATTTCAACCAAATCCGTGATTATATGTCAGTGCGGTCCCCTTGTTAGACGAAGGGTACATGCAAGATGTTAAAATAGGCATCTTGAAGGAAAGAAGTTTGCTCTAAAATTAGAGTAAGGCCCTCTCAATAAGGTGGTTACTCTCTGGTGTGCATCTTATTCAGCTATGAAGAAAGAAAGTTAGGACGCATATTGGGAATGCCTGCTGGGCAAGGTAAATGCTATTTAAAATGTGCAACTTTGAAGTCCAATAAAAAATGCTTTAATAGTCAAGCGAGTTGTTAGTACGATGAAATAAAACCTAGCTAAATGCATATTAATTGTGTGAATATTCAGATTATATTTTATTTTGTTGTTGCTAAAGTTTAATATATCTGGGTGCTTAAGGAAGTGTCATTTCTTTATTTTCAGGTTAAGTACATACAAACTGTCATCACTTTGATGCAGTCTTAGAATTGCGTTATAAACCAGCACAACTAACTGAAATCCCTGATCAGAGCTGTACTGGCGTTTTTTAAAATGCATTACTGTCTTATCAGTCTCTTAGGGATCCAAACAAATAGCGATAAGACTGCTCCAGGTTTCAAATATTTTTGTGGGAGTGCAAAAGCTGGCAAAAATCACGGTCTTTAAAATGAGCAGAGTAAACAACGCTCGCCTCTGCCACTTTAAACTTTGGCTCACTATCTTTCTTAATTTTAGCTATCCACTGTTTCCTAAGTTCGTCTGACTTGCAAAAAAGGTACCAAGTGATTCTAGGAGAGATTTTTTTCCATAATTAAAGCATCCTGAAACACTACAAGACACGTTAGGATGCACGGCAACCGCAACAGTGAACAGCGAAAAACGAGCTGGTGAACGGGGATCTCCTTCAGACGTTAGTTTTTTTCTCATCAGATGGCGATGCTAATCGCTGAACACAAGTGCGACAAGCAATTCGGCGCAGTCTACGCGCGTCAATAACTGTGTATGTGTTTCTTCCCATTCAGCAGCTGGAACTTCGAAGTCCGACCGGCCGGCGCGAGTGCCCATCGTTTCAGCGAACGTCGGGGAAGCCAGAGCTCGCCCGGGATTGGAATTTGGTCGGTGTTTTGTGAACCAGCGCTCAACGAAAGAAGCATCAATTCTTGCTACGTTGGCGACAGCGTTCCGGCGTCGTGTCGAATGGCAACTGGTCGTACCTCTACGTGAATTCAGCGGGAGCAACCTGGTAGTGGTCGCCAGCCTCGCCCAACCCTTATTCCGAGGTGCCACTACCAGTAAAGCCGACTCTTCAAGCCAGGAGACGGATGGTCGGACATTAATCGCCCCGTGGGGCTTGAGAGCATTTATTGCACTCTATCTAGTAGAGTAACACCTGCCACACCTCTCAGAAATCTCATTTCGGCCGCTTGTACCCGCGATCGCACTCTTTCGGTCATTACCCAAGCCTCATGACCATAGGTAGAATGGGGACAAAGATAGATTTGAAGATGGAGAGCTTGGCTTCGTTACCCAGCTCGCGTTTCGTTACCACGGATCGCCACAGTTCACGTCTGACACAGCTTGCTGCACCGATCCGAGCATCCAATTCTTTCTCCTGCCATCCATCACTCGTGAATGCAATCCCGAGATACTTGAATTTCTCCACCTGTCTCAATGAGGCTCCCCTAACATGGAGAGCAAACTGAGCAGAGTGTCTTGAAAGGACCAGAACCTCAGTTTTAGCCACACTGATCTTCATTCCAGCTTCTTCACATTTGGCTACAAACCGGTCTAGTGCATGCTGAAGGTTCGTGCTAGAAGACCCAAGAAGGACAAGGTCGTTAGCAAAGAGCAACCTCTCCACCAGGCAGTCGCCCACACAAATACGCTCATCGCCTCGGCTGCCCCTGTCTATCCAGTCCATAAAGATAATGAATAAGAGGGGCGACAGTACGCACCCTTGGCGGAGTCCAACACCCACGGTGAACGGTCTTGACTTACTGTCATTTATCCGGACACATCTCAGAGCTTTCGTACAGAGACATGATAGCGACAGTAATTGCCCATCCACTCCATACTCTTGCAACATTTGCCAGAGCTTCTCCCGAGGAACTCTGTCATATGCTTTTTCGAGGTCCACAAAGCAAGCGTAGACCTCTTTTGCATACTCCCAGGATTTTTCAAAGATTTGCCTTAAAGCAAAGATGTGATCCGTCGTGCTTCGCCAAGGTCGGAAACCACACTGCTTCCCCGACAGTTTGGAGTCGACTATTTCCCGACTTCTCTTCTCCAGACACTGGGCGTACCCCTTCCCAGGTATGCTGAGCAAAGAGATGCCTCGATAGTTGTTGCAATCTCTCTAATCTCCTTTTTTGAAGATAGGGATCACAATTCCTGTCTGCCATTGCTTTGGGGCCTGTCCAGATATCCAAGCAACTCGACACACTCGAGTCAACCACAGGATACCATCCTGATTTAAGGCCTTTAACATCTCGGATCGGATTTCATCATCACCTGCAGCTTTGCCAGTCTTCAGGGACTTAATCGCCCATCTGACCTCTGCTTCAGTGGTCTTTTCCCAATTTAATTTTTTTTTGTAAAGTACAGAGTCTTTATAATTAAAATTCCATTTTGACATGGCCATAAAAAAACTACTGGACCAAAAGCTATAATACTTGGTAATATTATACAAGAGGGCATGGGAAGTTCATACCCACCAAAATAAAAATTAATTCAAAAGGTCACCACCAGCATGGAGTTCTATGCAATATTGGTATACAAAATTAGACACGAAGACACAAGTGTAACCTGCTTTCAGTAAATGGTGGAGGGCACATTCAACATGTAACTAATTTTAGTAACGATTAAAGACTTGTTAACCTGTGTCTTCGTGTCTAATTTCGTATACGAATATTGCATAGAGCGGCATTCCATGCTGTTGGTGACCTTTTGAACTAATTTTTTTTTGTGGGTATGAACTTCCCATGCCCTCTTGTTTAATATTACTAAGTATTATAGCTTTTGGTCCAGTAGTTTTTTTTATGGCCATGTCAAAATGGAACTTTAATTATAAAGACCCTGTACATAAAGAGGTAACTAATAAATTCAACATGCAATTGTTGGTGATCCGTTCATCGGATTTTGGAAATTTTTTTTTGTTTTGTTCGGAATTCCATGCTGAACAAGTCTTCAATTGGAATTTTTCGTGTATCTGTTACGGGTTTTAAGATAGGATTTGAATGTGTACTAATTTGCATATTTGGGAGGATGAAAAGTGCACCATGGGATAGGTCACTCACAACTATCTATTCATTGGATTCATCAAAATTGACATATCGTGCTTCAGTTACGAAAACGGGAGACTCATTTTTGTATCCACCCTGTATAACTTATTAAAAATAAATAATTTGATACCTTCCTCAATTGAAATATAATATGGAAAAAATTAAAAAAATATGTTTTAATAATTAATAGTAGTTTCATATACAATTTGTTCAAAAACATTTTTAAAGAAATTATATTAAATTGGGAAAACAGCAGGATTTGAACCTAGAACCTTTAGCATTGTAATCTATCGACATGACCACGTTGACTGCTTAAATATCCCACTGTCCGAATTTGTAAATATACATCAATAGCCTACATAACTAATTTTAAATAATTATGTCTCGTAAACTAATGCTCATTAGCATTCTACTATTCATTGCAAAGAATCCGTAACGCTTATTGTTAAGAGCACGGTCTATAGATATTCATGGTCATCGAGCTCCATTGTTAAAAGTTTCTAGCTCCCAATAGGGCGGGAACTCTATTGAAAAGTGGCGCTGCATGTACAATCGGCCCAAAAACGCCTGCACCGCCGCCCTAGCGACAGACAGAAACTCTACTTTCATTTTCAGTTTCAATGAAAAACCTCTATCGCAGGTCACGGTCGGCCCTGATGCGATCTATGCGGCACCTGGCGCGATCTGTTTTCCTTAGCTTCTCGAAACAATGGAAAATGGCCGAAGCTCGATGACCATGAATATCTATAGACCATGGTTAAGAGTTTTCATCGGACCAACAATGTATATCTCATGTTTGATATATCTCATCCAACAATGCAAGGCAAAGTTTGTCCAACAATAGGCCAGTTCATTAGATATTCATTCTTGCGTTAATTCATAACAAAAAAAACTTACATTTTTTCAACGCTACTTCGGCGCGTTGGTTACATGGCGTGTTCGGCAACCTTGATATTGTGGGTTCGAATCCTTCGGAATACACCATTTAAACAGAAACAGTTTTGTTTCTCGTCTTCGTTTTGCCTTGACAAACTCGGCGAAGACAGAAAGGTACGATTTTTATTATATACTAGAATTCCACCCGTCACATGATGGGTGTCAACCGTTCAGGTTGAAGGGTAAAGAAATGAAAGTGGGGCATCAATGGTTTTCAAAACTTATATTCTGCAACAATATAGGTTACTGTTCATCTGCATTTAAAAAATCAACACTAAACAATTTTCAGTTTATTTATTTAATTCACAACAATGACTATTGTCTTACCTCAACAATCCCTAGCTTTGGACAGACCAAGAGAATTATTTTTTTTTCAGTTAATTGATTTAATTAATAACAATGACTGAGTATTGTCTTGCCACAACAATCCCTGGCTTTTCACGGATTGTTGTAACTTTCTTTGTTGGCCTCAGACATTCGGACAGACGGATAAGAGAATTATATATACAGGGTGATTCTGAAAAAATGTGTACAAATGTAAGCAATGACAGAGGTGACCAGAAGGAACATTTTCTTTTAATCCAATGTGGGTCCGAATTTGAACGCAAACCGAGATATGAACAGAAATAAAAAATGCCGCCACCAAGATCAACAAGTTAATAACTCAGGTTCTGCAACGCCTAGAATAATGAATTTTGGAAGAAAAATATGGTACATAAAACTATGTATACCGTTAAAAATTGATCGTATTCCAAAGAGTAGTTTCCAAGTTACGCATTCAAAATCGTAAGAGTGCTCACATGCGAGTACTAACCAACAATATACACTGAGTTAGCAAAACTCATGGGATAGCAAGCACATTGATTAATGGACATGGCTCACGAATTCACAGGGGTAACGGATTCTGGGAATGGACCATTAGACGTTGCGGGAAGAGCTTGGATAAGTGATTAATCAGAAATGGCACGTCGTCGCGAGTTGACGTCTTTTGAACGGGGTATGATAGTAGGTGCCCGACGCATGGGATGTTCCATTTCGGCAGTGGTGCAGGAATTCGGCTTTCCCCGCTCAAATGTTTCCAGGGTGTATCGGGAATGGCTGGATGAAGGCATCACAGTCCACAACAGGCACCATACCGGGCGTCCAGATGCCCTGAATGATCGTGACCGGCGACACCTGGGACGAATGATTCAGAGAGACAGGAGCGCAACAGTGCAGCAAATCACAGACCAGTTCAATACTTGCCGCACTAGAAACGTCTCTCGGTGGACAATCCGTCGGAATCTGCATGCCTTCGGATTTGGCAGCCGTCGCCCTACACGGGTGCCAATGCTTACCCAGCGTCATCGGACACTCCGGCGTGCATTTGCCACCAACCATCTTGGCTGGACTCTGCAACAGTGGCGTAACGTCATATGGTCAGATGAGTCACGATATCGACTGTACCACGCTGATGGGAGGCACCGTGTGTGGCGCAGACCTCACGAAACGATGGATCCCGCATGCCAACAGGTGGTGGTGCAGGGTGGTGGGGCGTCAGTGATGGTCTGGGGTGCATTTTCCTGGTTATCCTGGGAATGGGCCCTCTGGTTATCCTGGACCAAACGTTGAATAGCCCACGGTATCGGAGACCATCTGCACCCGTTTTTGACATTTCAACACCCTGACGACGTAGCAGTCTTTCAAGATGAGAATGCTCCACCACATCGCTCCAATGTCGTCCGCGAATGGTTCGAGGAGCACGCAGGAGAGGTCCAACGACTGAGCTGGCCAGCCCGGAGCCCTGACATGAATCCCATCGAGCATATCTGGGATGCTGTTGAAGTCAGGCTCCGGGCACTGGATCATCCGCCCACGAACGGGCAGCAACTATCTTCGGCTCTGCAGACTATCTGGTGTCAACTGCCTCCAGAAGTGTACCAGGGACTTGCAGACTCACTACCACGCCGTATTGCTGCACTCCACAGGGCCAGAGGTGGCCCGACCAGATATTAAGTAACTATCCCATGAGTTTTGCTAACTCAGTGTATATTTCAAGTCCAACAATGCAAAGCTAATTTTGTGGAGCAATAGGCCAGTCGTGCTTGTGTCAAAAACACGGTCTATAGATATACATGGTCATCGAACTTCGGCCATTTTCTATTGTTTCGAGAAGCTAAAGAAAACAGATTGCGCCAGGTGCCGCATAGATCGCACTAAAGCCGACCGTGATCTGCGACAGTGTTTTTCATAGAAACTGAAAATGACAGTAAAGTTTCGATCTGCCGATAGTGCGGCGCTGCAGGCGCAGTTGGGCCGATTGTACATGCAGCGCCACTTTTCAATAGAGTTCCCGCCCTACCGGGAGCTAGGAACTTTAGCTTCATTTTAACAATGGAGCTCGATGACCATGAATATCTATAGACCGTGGTCAAAAACCATGCAATGTAAGGTACGATTTCTATTATACAGGGTGAATACAAAAATCTGAACCCCCCTTTTATTTTTTGAACAGAAGCAGATATGTCAATTTTGATGAATCCAATGAATAGGAAGTTGTGGGTGGCCTATCCCATGGTGCACTTTTCATCATCCCAAATATGCAAATTAGGA
>JAHWFO010067789.1:0-12103 GCA_023313115.1 Rhysida immarginata
AAAAAAACATTCTTTGGTCTATTTAAAGCCTTATATCTAGCAAGAAGCATAAGAGACGTAATTCAAACTCTAAGAATTGTCAATCTTCATCTCAATCTATCAAAAGAAAAATAAAATCTACTACCTCAAATCAACAATTCAGAATAACCTATTAAAAATAAGATAAAGGTTAGAAATATTAAAAAACAAAAGACAATAAATCAATCAACAATAAATCTAATAAATATCAAACCTACTATAGACATAATTAACATCATAAAGAAGAAAAATTGCTAAAAAAATCACTACCATAAGAACGAACAAATATCACTAATAAACCCAAACCAACTCTCCCCTCACATACAGAAAAACCTAAAAAAATTATTAAAACTATACCCTCTTCTAAAAGTCTTAAAAATGTTAAGTATAATAAAGAATAAAGACCTAATATTATAATTTCTAAACTTAATAATATAATTAATATATGCTTATATTTAGACATAAAAATTCAACCTCCTAAAATGATAAATATGACCCCAACAAAATAAAAATCCATAAATTACTAATAGTTTAATTAAAACATAAGTTTTGTAAACTTAAGATTTATTTATTAATCAAGAAAACAATAACTTTAACTTCCAATGTTAATATTTTATTTAAACTACTTCTTGAAATCTTCACCATATTAATAATTTTAGCAACATTAACTATTACAACCATAGTAATTTTAGAAAATCCTGTATCTATAATCATAGTAATTATTGTTCAAACTATTTGAACAGCGTCATCTACAAATTTTTTAAAAGAATATTTTTGATTTGGTTATATTCTAATTTTGATTTTTCTAGGGGGTATATTAATTTTATTTTCATATATTTCATCACTAGCATCAAACGAAATATTTAATATATTAAAAATCTTACCAATATTAATTCCTATATCACTTATTCTTTTATTAATTGATAACACTCAATTCTTTAGGAAAACAACATTAAGACCAGTAATAAACACTATAAATTCTTTATATCAACAAAATTTCAAACTAAACATACTATTGCTAGCATATCTATTAATTGCACTATTTATCATTACATATATTACAAATTATAAAATAGGACCGCTACAACAAAAAATTTATGAAAAAATCAATACGAAAAACTCACCCACTAGCTAAGATTGTTAATAATTCATTAATTGATTTACCTTCTCCATCTAATATTACGTATATATGAGGATTTGGATCATTATTAGGATTATGTCTTATTTTACAAATCTTAACAGGATTATTTCTAGCAATACATTTTACAGCAGACACAAGATTAGCATTTGACAGAGTAATTCATATCTCACGAGACGTTAACTATGGATGATTATTACGAAATTTACATGCAAATGGAGCATCTTTATTTTTCATTTGTCTATATATACACGTAAGACGAGGAATTTATTTTAATTCATTTATTCTTATAGAAACTTGAAATATTGGTGTAATTATTCTGCTAGTAACTATATTAACAGCATTTGTAGGTTATGTTTTACCCTGAGGACAAATATCATTTTGAGGTGCAACAGTAATTACTAATTTACTCTCAGCAGTTCCTTACTTAGGTACCTTTTTGGTACAATGAGTATGGGGTGAATTTGCTGTGGATAATCCCACCTTAACACGCTTTTTTACTTTCCATTTTCTATTTCCATTTGTAATTGCAGCATTAGTAATTTTACATTTATTATTTTTACACCAAACAGGATCTAACAACCCTACAGGTTTAAAATCTAATCTAGATAAAAGACCATTTCATCCATTCTTTTCTTTAAAAGATATTTTTGGAGTTGCAATCACCCTTTATTTATTATTAATAGTAGCAATATTAAATCCAAATATGTTAGGAGATCCTGAAAATTTTAACCCAGCAAACCCATTAGTAACCCCAGTACACATTCAACCAGAATGATATTTTTTATTTGCATACGCAATTCTACGATCAATTCCTAATAAGTTAGGAGGAGTGATTGCCCTAGTTATATCTATTTTAATTCTCATAATTCTACCCTTATCTATAAACCCTAAAATAAAATCAACAGCATTTAATCCAGCATTAAAATTTATATTCTGAACCTTCGTATCATCAGTGCTAATTCTAACATGAATTGGAGCACGACCAGTAGAAATACCATTCGTTATAATCGGACAAATTTTTACAATTCTTTATTTTTCAATTTTTATCATTTCACCAATGATAACATCAATTTGAGATAATCTTATATCCTGATTTTTAAATTGTGTTTTGAAAGCACTTAAAAGAGGCTTATACCTCTAAAAATCTCATAAAATCAAACAAAACAAAAAATAACACACAAATAATTTAAAGACAAAGGCAATAAAGATTTCCAAGCCATATATATTAACTTGTCATAACGAAAACGGGGCAATAGACCCCGAATGAAAACAAATAAAAAAGAAAATAAAGTAATTTTTAAAAATAAAAATATATCATAACCACCAAAAAATAAAAGTCTAATAATCATACTTATTATTAAAATTCTAGCATATTCTGCTATAAAAATTAAAGCAAAGCCACCCCCACTATACTCAATGTTAAATCCAGAAACCAACTCAGACTCACCCTCAGCGAAGTCAAACGGAGTACGATTAGTCTCAGCCAATATAGTAACAACTCATAATAAAAATAATGGAAAAAGCAAAATCAAGTATCAAAAATCTGATTGATAAAGAGTTAAAAGATTGAATCTATAACCCAACCCCAAAATTATAAAACAAACTAAGCTAATAGCCAATCTAACCTCATATGAAATAGTTTGGGCAATAGAACGCAAGCAACCTAGAAGGGCGTATTTGGAATTAGAAAACCAACCACAGCCCATCAAAGGATAAACACCTATTCTTAAAATACATATTAGAAATAAAAAACCATAATTTAAATCTAATAATCCTTCACCCCAAGGAAATAAAATCCAAATAATTAGAGACAATAATATTCTAATTACAGGACATATATAATAAGGAAAAAAATTTCTAGTAGTAGGATAGGTATTTTCCTTAGTAAATAATTTAATAGCATCAGAAAAAGGTTGTAAAATACCAATAATACCTACCTTATTTGGCCCCTTACGAATCTGTAAATACCCTAATAAATTACGTTCAAGAAGTGTGAGAAAAGCTACCCCAACTAATACACAAATCATCAATAAAATACAATATAATACCTTAATAAACAAAGTAAAAGGGCTAAACCCATATATGGAACTTAACTCCATCACAAAAATTTGTTATTTTAAGAAACTTCTATTAATTCTAAATTAATCACATAATTATGCTAAACATTTAATAACATATTAAAAATATAAATAATTAAATATACTCCTAATTAAATAAGTAAAAATTACTGTAGTTAGGTCCTCACGTACTACAACCACTAAATAAAAACAGAGGATAGAAACCGACCTGGCTTACACCGGTCTGAACTCAGATCATGTAGGATTTTAATAGTCGAACAGACTACCTTTTTAAACTCCTGCGCCAAAAAGGAATCCTAATCCAACATCGAGGTCGCAACCTTAATCATCGATAAGAACTCTAAGATAAAATTACGCTGTTATCCCTAAGGTAACTTAGACTTTAATCATTAATAATGGATCATAAAACCTTGTAAAAAGACGTGTTATACAAATGTTTAATAATTGTTATCGCCCCAACAAAATAAAACAATTGACAAATAAAACTAACATAATCAATATGCATATAAAGCTCTATAGGGTCTTCTCGTCCATCTGCAGAATGTCAGCATTCTTACTAACAATTCAATTTCAAAAATAAAATCAAGAAAGCCACCCCCTGTTAGACCTTTCATTCCAGACCACATTTAATAGACTAATGATTATGCTACCTTCGCACGGTCAAAATACCGCGGCCATTAATTACACATAGAGCAGGCCAGACTTATTATATAAATTCAAAAAGACATGTTTTTGTTAAACAGGCAGGAAGTGTGTTGCCGAGTTCCTAAATCTTATATTACAAACAAAAATTAAATAATATTAACCTTACTAATCTTTTTATTATTTCTCAAAATTAAAAATTAATTTTGAAAGTTAAGTATAATGTCAATAGTAGTATAAATCAGAGAAAAATAAAATATAAATTCCTCCAAAAAAAAGCCAATTCCAAGCCTATTTTTAAATATAAAAAGAGTATTATAAAACTATTAAGCTTATCCCTAATAGTAAAATATTTACACAAATAATTCAATTAAATTGAAACCCTAACAACCAGATATCATAATTAACGTTTAGCATTTCACCTCTACTGTAAAATTCTAAAAATTCTGAAACATTATTTAATTTTAAAACAATAGCTCTAATTAATTCGGGATATAATAATATTACTTCATATTTTAAAAAGCCCTGATACAAAAGGTACAAACATTAATTACTTCTACCTAAAATAATTTTACTTCCCTCACAGTACTATTCACTATTATAGCTATAACATTTCTATAGTGTATACTAATAGAAAGATCCTTCTCAAAAGAAACAAAATAAACGAATTAAAATAATATAAGAAATTCAACTTTTTAGTGTAAATAAAACATTATAATTTAACTATTTTCCACTAGGAGCATCTTCCGATACACCTACTTTGTTACGACTTTTCTCATTAATTATGAGAGTGACGGGCGATGTGTGCATATAATAGTGCTTATTCAAAATTATTAAATTAATAATTATTACAATTAAATCCACCTTCATATAAAAATTAAATTTTATAATTCATATTTTTTCAAAAATTGTAACCCATAGCAACCTTAATATTAACTATACCTTGATTTGACTTCATAAATTAATATATATAAAGAAAGCGCCTCCTAACGCAAACTGAAGACAACGGTATACAAGTTGATTTACAAACTAAGGAAAGATACTCGTGGACTGTCGATTAAGATACAGGTTCCTCTAATAAGTCTACAATACCGCCAAACCCTTTTTATTTTAAGAACTCTAATACTACTAAAAGGAATCATTTACAAAAGTAATAACAGGGTATCTAATCCTGGTTTATATTCTTTTATCGCAGCCTCATATAAAAAATCAATGAAAGTTAAATATTTCACCATAAACTAAAAATACAATTCTAAATAAACATAGCTGCCCTTTAAATATTCTGATTAGAACATGAAGTATAACCGCGGCTGCTGGCACAACATAAGACCGTCCTAGCAAAGTTTGCCAAAATCATGCCACCATGACAACTTAGAATTAAACACTCTAAAATTAATTATTCAAAAAACCTAAATGCGCTTCCACTTCGCAACCACAACTAAAGCCAGAGTCAAACTTTTAGTAAGAGTATCAAATATGTAATTACTTATATATATGTAATTACATATATATAAGGTAAAATTTACAATAAATTTTACATTATAAAAATTACATAAAATATGCCAAAATAAAAAACTACTATAAGAATAAATTTGAAATAACCGATAAGAATAGGGATAACGCCCCCCCCAGTAATTACTCATTTCTCTTTTTTTTTTTTTTTTTTTTAAGGCGCCTTCGTAATCCTTAAAGGTAATACTGTAAATTAAAATAAGATTTATATTTTTCTTCTTATTTAAATGTGTATGATATTATGAAACATGAGTCATTTTAGCAGGTGCCATTAATGATCCTAAGTTTGCTTACATTCCTGGGCTGCTGGATAGCAATTTCCTCACTTGGGTCATCGTAAGTCCGTATACTAAATGCGCACTCATACTGAATAAGCCCACGGAGGACAGTTACCCTTCATGGCAAGGAAAGGACTTGGTCACATATACCCGATGACTAGTATTAATATATCGCCTGAGGTCGCTATCTGGTTTCTTATAGGACAGAGGCCCTTTGAGCTTTGGGGGGACTCCTCCCGGAGTCCTATTGATCATATGACTAACATGACACGATGTGCCACCGAATTGCGTGAGCCCTCCCGTCACGTATAGTTGGCGTAATTTCATTTTTAAATATACACTTATTCTCGAATCCATGTCTTAATATTGTCAGATGGCACATTAATCGTACCGTCTTGTAAGTTTTTACAGATTGAGAATAAACTTCTAATTCCCGCATACTACTTGTATTTCGACCAGGATAAACGTTTAATATAAATATAAGTCATTAATTATTTGGAATCAGATAATTTAATCGAGATTGTAAAAATTGATTACATTCAAACTTTCATATATTGAAACTTTTGAAAAAACAAAATGCCTGATTAAAGGATTATTTCGATAAAATAATTTATGTATTTTATACTTTTGTTACAATATTTAGAGTCGAACTAATCCTCAGGATTCAAAATCTTGCGTGCTCCCTACACTATATCATACTAAGATAAGCTAACTTTAAAGCTATTGGGTTCATACCCCACTCATAGGTTCAATCCTTCTAAAATACTTATTATATTAACATTTACTCTCACTTTAATTGCAGGGACACTAGTTGCTGTCACATCTTCTATATGATTTACAATTTGAATAGGGCTAGAATTAAATCTAATATCAATAATTCCTATTTTGGCTTTCAATTCTAAAAGCGATACACCAATAAAATATTTTATAACTCAAGCTCTAGCATCGTCAATATTGTTGATAGGAGTATTACTATCTTCTATACCTTATGTGTGATCATATTTAAATTTATCACAAATTATTTTATTAGCAGCACTTTTAATAAAGTTAGGAGCTGCTCCTCTCCACTTCTGGCTACCATCAATTATAGATAATTCTAATTGAATAAACTGCTTAATTTTAATCACATGACAAAAAATTGCACCATTATTTTTAATTTTGAATATAGCTGATAAATTGTTAATAGGACCTATATTACTATCGGCTTTTATTGGCTCAGTGGGAGGGTATAATCAAACTAGATTACGAAAATTAATAGCATACTCATCTATCGGGCACATAGGATGAATAATAGCAGCAATAATTACTGATGAACAAATCTTCATTTTATATTTTTTAACATATGTTTTAATTTCATTCACCATTATAGTATATTTAGGAATTAATAAAATTATATACACACCTCAACTTCTAACTTCAGCAAAAAATAAAATAACAGATTTCTTACTATTTTTAAATTTAATATCTTTAGGAGGGTTACCCCCAATATTAGGATTTTTGCCAAAATGACAAGTAATTTTAGTATTAGCAAAATCAAATTATATTATAACTACAACATTTTTAATTGTGGCATCATTAATCACACTGTATTATTATTTACGAGTGTCATACTATTCATTTATAATCACAGAGTCTCCAACATTATATAATTCAAATAAAGATAATAAAACAAGAATCATACTTCTAACTCCTTCAGTTTTAGGAATACCATTCATATTAATGTTAATATAATACTTTAAGTTAATCAAAACTATTAGCCTTCAAAGCTAAAATTATTATTTAAGTTCTTATAAACCTTTAAACTTGCAATTTAATATTCCAAAAAATGAAGAACCAGAGAAATAATTCCACTTTAGATTTACAATCTAACATTTAAAAACTTTCTTACCGCGATGATTATTTTCCACAAACCACAAAGACATTGGAACTATATATTTAATTTTTGGGGCCTGATCTTCAATAGTAGGAACAGGATTAAGATTGTTAATTCGCCTAGAATTAAGCCAACCAGGAAGATTAATTGGAGACGATCAAACATATAACGTAGTAGTCACTGCTCACGCTTTCATTATAATTTTCTTTATAGTAATACCTATTATAATAGGAGGATTTGGTAATTGATTATTACCATTAATACTTGGTGCTCCAGATATAGCTTTTCCACGAATAAATAATTTAAGATTTTGATTATTACCTCCATCACTTATATTACTTTTAAGATCAGCAGCTGTAGAGGCTGGGGCAGGTACTGGATGAACAGTGTACCCTCCCTTAGCAAGTAATATTTCACACGCTGGACCTTCAGTAGATATAACTATTTTTTCTCTCCATTTAGCAGGAGCTTCTTCAATTCTTGGAGCTATTAATTTTATCACAACAGTAATTAATATACGTACAGCAGGTATGGTAATGGAACGAATTCCATTATTTGTATGAGCAGTAAAAATTACAGCTATTCTTCTTTTATTATCTCTGCCAGTATTAGCTGGAGCTATCACAATACTTCTAACAGATCGAAATTTTAATACAAGATTTTTTGACCCAGCAGGAGGAGGTGACCCTATTTTATACCAACACTTATTTTGATTTTTTGGACATCCAGAAGTCTATATCCTAATTTTACCAGGATTTGGTATAGTTTCACATATTATTAGTCAACAATCTGGTAAAAAGGAGCCATTTGGTACATTAGGAATAATTTATGCAATAGCTGCAATTGGAATTTTAGGATTTGTTGTATGAGCTCATCATATATTTACAGTAGGAATAGATGTTGATACTCGGGCATATTTTACAGCAGCAACAATAATTATTGCAGTTCCTACGGGTATTAAAATTTTTAGTTGACTAGCCACACTTCATGGTGCTCAATTAGCTTTTGAAGCACCACTACTTTGAGTTTTAGGTTTTGTTTTTCTATTTACTGTAGGGGGATTAACAGGAATTATTCTAGCTAATTCTTCAATTGATATTATACTACATGATACTTATTATGTAGTAGCTCACTTTCACTATGTATTATCTATAGGAGCTGTGTTTGCTATTTTAGCTGGAATTATTCACTGATTCCCACTATTTTTAGGAGTTACAATAAACAAAAAAATACTAAAAATCCAATTTTTTACTATATTTCTAGGAGTAAATTTGACATTCTTCCCACAACATTTTCTAGGATTAAGAGGAATACCACGACGTTACTCAGACTATCCAGACGCATATACAACATGAAATATTATTTCTTCAATCGGATCAACAATTTCATTTGTCGCTGTTTTAATATTAATCTTCATTCTATGAGAGGCATTAGCATCACATCGAAAACTGGTATTCTCATTAAATCTTCCATCGTCAGTAGAGTGAAATCATAATCTTCCACCAGCTGATCATACATATAATCAATTAGCAAAACTTTATAACTAATGGCAACATGAAATCACATTTTATTTCAAGATAGAGCATCACCTCTTATAGAACAATTAATCTTTTTTCACGATCACACAATAATTATTATTATTCTTATTACAGTATTAGTATTATATATAATAACATCACTCTTATTCAGCTCATTCCCAAATCGATTTATATACGAAAGTCAAGAAATTGAGACAGTATGAACAATTCTACCAGCTATTACATTAATTTTTATTGCATTACCATCATTACGTCTATTATATTTAATTGATGAAGTAAGTAGTCCTAATATAACTATTAAAACTATTGGACATCAATGATATTGATCTTATGAGTATTCAGATTTTTCAGATGTACAATTTGATTCATATATAATTAATCAATCAGAAATACCATTAAATACATTTCGATTACTAGATGTAGATAACCGAACAGTTGTTCCTATAAATACCCAAATTCGAATTTTAATCACAGCAGCAGACGTTATTCATTCATGAACAGTACCAGCATTAGGTGTAAAAGCAGATGCCGTCCCAGGACGTTTAAATCAAATGTCTTTTTACCTTAATCGACCCGGCTTGTTTTTTGGCCAATGCTCAGAAATTTGCGGAGCTAACCACAGATTTATACCCATTACATTAGAAAGAGTGACATTAAATACCTTTTTAAGCTGAATTAAAAACATATCTATAGATGGCTGAAATTTAAGCTATGGTCTCTTAAACCATTACATAGTAATTTACTTCTATAAACGAAATTAGTTAAAATATAATATTAATATGTCAAATTAAAGTAACAATAGTATATACCTCAAATAGCTCCAATATCCTGAATATTAATATATTTATTATTTACATTACTAATTATAATTATTATAATTATAATTTACCCCTCAATAACTAATAATATTCCTAAAAAACAAGAAAATATTGAAATTTTTAATATAAATTTTAAATGATAACTAATTTATTTTCCGTATTTGATCCTACATCATCTTTATTTAATATAAAATTAAATTGAATAAGTTCATTATTATTTATATTTATTTTTATTATTAATTATTGAAACACTCCTTCACGAATTTCTGTTATATTTCATAATTTATTTGGCACTCTAAGAGCTGAAATAAAAACACATTTAAAATCTAAAATTCCTACTGTAATGTTTGTTTCAATTATAATATTTATTATAATTAATAATCTAATAGGATTAACCTCATACACATTCACTAGAACTGCACACATATTATTAACACTAACAATAGCTCCTCCATTATGAATCTCGTTTATATTATTTGGTTGAATTAATAAATGTAATCATATGTTTGCACATTTGGTACCCCAAGGTACACCCTCATATCTGATACCATTTATAGTATTAATCGAAACTATTAGTAATATTATTCGCCCAATTACATTATCAATTCGACTAGCAGCTAATATAATTGCAGGACATCTTCTTCTAACTTTATTAGGAAATCAAGGACCTAACCTACAAAGACTAATTTTAATCTTGTTAATTTCATCTCAAATTTTATTACTCATATTAGAAACAGCAGTAGCTATTATTCAATCATATGTATTTACAATTTTATCTGTCCTTTACTCAGGAGAGGTAACTTATGACAAATCATCCTTTTCATATTGTAGATCAAAGACCTTGACCAGTTGCAAGAGCAATGGGGGCACTTATTTCAACCTACGGTATAGTATATATGTTTCACAAGGCCTCTCCTATAATATTGTTTCTGGGAAATATAATTCTAATCATCACAATAATTCAATGATGACGAGATGTTTCACGAGAAGGAACATTTCAAGGACACCATACAAATCTAGTTGTTACAGGATTACGCTGAGGGATAGTCCTATTTATTACCTCTGAAGTTCTATTTTTTGTTTCTTTTTTCTGGGCATTTTTTCACAGAAGACTATCACCCACAATAGAAATCGGATCAATATGACCACCTGCAGGAGTAACCCCATTTAACCCATTTCAAATTCCATTATTAAACACAGCTATCTTACTATCATCAGGGGTCTCAGTAACTTGAGCACATCATAGACTAATAGAAGCTAATTATACACAAGCTAAACAGGCTCTACTAATCACAGTTTTATTAGGGGTGTATTTTACAGCCCTGCAAGCTTTTGAGTATAAAGAAGCATCTTTTACTATTTCAGACTCAGCATTTGGATCCACATTTTTTATAGCAACAGGATTCCACGGTATACATGTAATTATCGGAACATTGTTCTTAACTGCTTGCTTTGCACGATTATTAGCACTTCATTTTTCACCTAAACACCATTTTGGCTTTGAAGCAGCAGCGTGATACTGACACTTTGTAGACGTAGTATGATTATTCTTATTCACTTCAATTTATTGATGAGGAGGTTACCTTTTTAGTATCTATTGTACATTTGGCTTCCAACCAAAAAGATTTAATTATATTTACAATTACTACGTTAATTATAATTACTTACTTAATTTCAATTGTTCTAATAATCTTATCCTCAATTTTATCAAAAAAAAGATTAAAAGATCGAGAAAAATCATCCCCATTCGAATGTGGTTTTGACCCTTATAAGACAGCCCGGTTACCATTTTCGCTACGCTTTTTCATAATCGCTATTATCTTCCTAGTATTTGATGTAGAAATTACATTACTTATACCAATTCCAATTTTATTTTCATTTTCAAACATAGCATTAACATTTTTCATATCAATATTGTTTATTACTTTGCTTTTATTAGGGTTATATTACGAATGAAAAATGGGGGCCCTAGATTGAACAAATTAGGATTATATTTAAAATATAAAATTTGAATTGCAATCAAAAATTGGAAAACTGAATCATATTTATGTATTCAATTTCGACTTGAAAGAAGATTTTATCCATTAATAATAACCTAATAGGTAGTTTACTGTTAATAAACGCATGAAGCTTGCTTCTTATAGATGATTAAATAAAGCTGCTAACTTTAAATTAGTTGATACTATCATCTTACTGGTCATTTCT
>JAHWFO010067796.1:0-11798 GCA_023313115.1 Rhysida immarginata
AATGGGGGTCGATGAAGTCTAAAATTCGACCCCCTTGCGCCAAACCGGTTCTTATTTGAAACTTTCAAGATATTTTATGATAAGTTGATGTTTCTTTCATAACCGCCTGTATTATCTACTGAGACCAGTGTTTCTCAATAGGGATGGACGAAATGATAACGATATATCGATATCGGCGATATTCAATGAAATTGCTTAAAAATTGCTTAAAGATTAAAAATTGCTTCAATAAAATTTGCGATGCCAAGCGATGTTGTGTTGATATATGATTGGCTTTAGTTATAGTGCTATGTGATTGGCTGTAATTGTTACCATGTTATATGATAAAGCTTTCAGATTATTAAACGTCTTTTCATGTGTACGCCTTCTCATTGGCCGCTTCATTTAACCATTCTAATTTCGACCAATCCCATGCAGCCTTACCCTTGTCGCTTCTGCATATAAAGAAGTTCTCGTTCGTAGGTTCTCATTCTTCAACTTTTTCACCCATGACTTCCCAACATTTACAAAATGCAAGCTGTATCTGTTCGCTGACGACGCGTCCATCATGACCACTGCTCGCGTTCCCGCTCATGTCATATCTCGATTGCAGAATGCCTTACATAAGTGCGAGAAATGGTTTGCTAAGTGGAGACTCAAACTGAACGTCGACAAGTGCAAAGCTATGTTTATTACCAAGAAACATCGGAAACCCCCGAAGCCTCTCCTTCTTTCGGGTAGAGAGCTCGAATGGGTGAAGAATTACAAATACCTCGGAGTGGTGATAGATGCTAAGCTAAATTGGGGTGACCACGTCTCCTATGCTATCAATAAGGCTAAGAAGGCAAAGTTCAGCCTGGTCGCCCTCCTGGGGCGAAACAGCGCTCTTGGAATAGATAGCAAACTTTTGCTATATAAAATGGTAATCCGGACCATTCTGTTATATGGTATGCCTGCCTGGGCCACAATATGTAAGTCCAGATGGAAGGACCTCCAAACTTTCCAAAACGTTACTTTGAGGACCATTGCTCAACTCGACAGGAGAGTTGCAACAAATACTTATATTGCCGACGATTTTGAGATACCTCCCATTGGAAATCACGTCCAGGAATTGATGAAAAAGCTGCTTCCGAAGATGAAGGACCATCCCAATCCTCTGGTTGCAGGTATTCTTGAGCACCTGCTTACCTTCAGAAGCCTTCTTAGACATCGCAGGCCACGTCACCTCCTGGACATCAATTTCGACGACATCCAAAAGGTGATATTTCCCGAATATTGGATCTCCTAGCTCCTCGTGTCCCTTGTCCCTCGTCAATCAACAATCAACACTATCGTCCTGATAGGAAAGGACTCCATCTTATCCTCTCGATGACTTAACTAGGTTTCATCTGGCTTCTTGCCTAGTTCAGTGTACTTCCCGTGGTTACTTTCTGGACGAGTATGGCAGTGAAAGCGTTGCTTTCGGACCACTCGTTTCGTTTTACCTGCACTGTTCGATTGTCGATTGTCGATAGGTTCTCATTAGGTTCTCGTAGGTAATCAACAATCAACTTATTCGTCCTTATAGGGAAGGGCCCAATCTTATCCACTGAATGACTTAACTAGGTCTCATCTGGCTTCTTGCCTAGTTCAGTGTACTTCCCCCGGTTACTTCCTGGATGAGTATGGCAGTGAAAGCGTTGCTTTCGGACCGCTCGTTTCGTTTTTTCCCTGCGCTGTTCGATTGTCGATTGATAGGTTCTCATTAGTACTCAACATTTGGATTTGAAGCTCGTCGTTATCAAGGTTGTTACTTCTCCATTCAGGTTAGTTTTTTGTTACTTCATTTATTTATTTTTAAGTATTCGATTAATCGTCAGTTATAAATTAATCAAAATCGCTGATTTTTGACTTTCGATTATCGGTTATCGTTAGTAACGTGTAGTGCTGGGAAAAAAACATTTTTTTTTGCCAAAAATATCGATTTTCGAAACCTAAAAAAACTTCTCGAGCCTAATGTTCAATGAAGCCAAACATTTAGTAGCCAAAAATCTAAGTGCTAGATTGCATCAGTCTTTACAATATGTAATAAATGCTGTCAACAAGATTCAAAGCAATTCCTTGAACTCGCGGTTATTTGCTCAGTTATGCGAGGAAAACGACGAAGTCTTTACTCGGTTACTTCTGCACACGGAAGTCCGCTGGCTCTCAAGAGGCTCTTGCTTAGCGAGATTTTCAGCTATTTTTGAATCTGTCTTGGAGTTTTTGGAAGAAAAGGATCCAAATTTGAAGGAAAACCTAATTAATTGCAAAACAGATATTTATTACCTGACCGATTTGTTCGGTTTGTTTAACAAAGTAAATTTGCAGCTGCAGGGGGACGATCTCAACTTGATTAAAACAAAGTCAATAATATCGGCCTTTGTGGGTAAATTAATACTTTACAAACAAAATATAGGAAGAAAACAATACTCACAGTTTCCTTATTTGTCAAAAGTAGCAGAAATGCTTCAAGACGATGTGATTTTGTCGTATGTCAATCACTTGGACGCTTTACACAAGGATTTTATAACCAGGTTCGATGATCTTTTAAGTTTACAAATACCACAATGGATTATAAATCCATACAACATGACTGTAGAAGAAACCGATGTGGCCATACAAGAGGATTTGATCACCATCAGCACAGATGAAGAGCTTAAGGAGAAATTCACGCAAGGCTATCAAAAGTTCTGGTTGCAGAGAAACGTTCACACACGTTACCCTGCATTGTGGAATATTGCTGAAAAATATTTCATCTCTTTTCCGTCATCATATTTAGTTGAGAGAGGCTTCAGCACAGTTATAAACATTTTGACGAAGCAAAGAAACCGGTTGAAAATAAACGAACGTGGAGATTTAAGGCTGCAACTCACCAATATTGAACCAAATTTAGCTAGATTAGTAGAGAATCACCAGATACATCCATCACATTGAATTTTTTTTGTTCTTTTATTATGCATTTTTTTTGTCAACTCATTTAATATCAGATTCTTAATCACACTCACTTGTGTATTTTTCTTTTCAAAAAACTTATTTGTGGCATTCAATAAAACTTGATTACTGAATTTTGTGTGTCTTTATTTTGTTACACATTGACTTAAAAATATATCAAAACTACACGTACAAAAAAATTGTAAACAATGTGTACAAAAACGAATGGTTCACGCGAAAGCCAGTAATTATCCTGGTCATTCTGCTGAACATAGCGATATTTTTCGTTTTTAAAAGAGTTTGTTAGAAAAATCGACACTGTTTCTATGAAAGAAAGAAATGGGGGTCGGTGGTATGAGCTCATTTTGGAAAAGGGGTCTCTGGCCCAAAATAGTTTGGGAACCACTGGTATAAACCAACGAGTTAGGCCAGGAGGGCATTGCAAAATAGAATATACAATTAGAATCAAATGAAAAATAAGGTTAGTAAATAACAAATATAAAAAAAATATGCAGCAAAAATTTTTACAGGCTAATTGGGTTAAGTCCAACAAAAAGTAAACAAAATAAATAGAGCACGCAATGTACAACAAAATTTATAAAACCTAAAGAATAAATTCTCCATAGGCAAATGGGCCCAACATTTAATCCCTTTATGGGAGACGCTTCTATTCCGGTAGTTTAGCTGTGACGCTGCAACCCTTATCTCATTAGCAAAATGAGTGTTGTAACTATGGATATTGTTGCTAAAGTAAATAACGATTGGGGAAGTAAGCTGGAGCATAGAGTTAGTTGATTTATAAATAAATGTACATAGAGCTGAGAAACAAATTTGATAAATTGTAAGTATTCTCAGGGAAGAAAAGTGATGAGATACAGGGGAAGATCGTGGAAGTTGAAGGAGAATTCGAAGAAATCACTTTTGAAGTTTTATGATAAGAGTAAGATTGACTGAAGAAGTAGAGCCCCAAAATATGACCCCAAAACACAAAGAAGAGTGTATCCATGAAAAATAGAGTAAAAGTAATATATTAGATGGGAAAAAGTGAAGTCTGGAAATAGAGCCAAGTTTTTTATTAAGTTTTGATACTAGGGTATCAATGTGAATGTCCCAAGATAAATCGGGTAGTTAGGTTAATCCAAGAGAAGATTAGTTGCGATTGGGGAGTTGCCGTAGAGAATTAGCGGTGAGGTGGGGATATGGAGTTTATTTTTCTGATGGAAAAACATCACCTTAGTTTTCTCAATATTAACAGTTAGAAGATTGTAACAGCACCAACATCTTAATTCTTCGAAAGCTAAATTTAATGCGGAGAGTATAGAAGAAATGTTTGAGGAAGAAAATAATGAGGCAATATCATCAGCATATAATATTGGTTTCGAAAAAGTAAAAGTGTTAGGCAGATCGTTTACAAATAAATTAAAAAGTAGGGGGGATATAATCGACCCCTGCGGCACACCAAAATTTCTGGTTAATATAGAGGAATTTTTACCGAGGTGAGAAAGATAATATCCACAGTCAGATAATAGACTGTTAAGCCAAGATAGAAGTAACCCTCGAATTCCATAATAAAAAGAGAGTTTAAAAAGTAATAAATTAATTGGGACGGTATCAAATGCTTTGGTAAAGTCAATAAAAATAGCTGCAACATATTTCTTTTGGGCCATCTTAGACGAAAGAAACTCGAGAAGGTCATGACAAGAGGTTTCCACGCTGCGACCGGGAGTAAAACCATGCTGACAAAGATTCAAAAAATTATGCTCGTAAATGAATTGAGAGAAATGGATGAAAAAAAGCCTTTCAAAGATTTTTGAGAAGAAAGGCAAAGCCGTAATAGGACGATAGTTTTGAAACTGGCATGGGTCACCTTTCTTGAAGACTGGTATGACTCCAGATAATTTAAGGGTGCAGGGATAAACACCAGAGCTGATAGAATAATTAAAAATTATTGTTAAAGGAGCAGCGATAACGTGCTTCAACCTGATGATGATGTCAGAGCGAAACCCTAAAGGATCAGGGGTAAAAGAAGATTTAAGTTGGCCAATAATAATAACTACCTCTTCTCTGGGGAAGGAGGAAATGAAGCTGGTTGTAGTTGATTAGTAAAAGGTATAGGGAAATCGCTAGGGGGAGAAGGCAAAAGAATGTGCAGGAAATCAGTTAAAGAGGAGGGAGAAGCTGAATCAGAGTGTGAAAAGGGGGAGATAAACGATTTAGGTCCGTGTGCTAGTTCAGATAATAAATGCCACTTGTCTTTACAAGAATAGAGACGGGAAAATAGAGAATTGAAATAAGCTTTTTTTTGCGATCTGGATAGAAAATTTCACAGAAGTTGTGTTCAGTGAAAGCCCACCATAATAATAATAATAATAATAATAATAATAATAATAATAATAATAACAACCCTCGTGTGGTCCTACGTCCGCGTCGTGCGAGGGGGAAAACATCTTAGAGAGATGGCCCTGGTTAACAGGTCTGATTTACTCTACCCTTAGATTAATTTTGAGGGTCCAGATGACCCAGTAGGGCTGATGAGCTGATTACATCAACCAAGGGCCTGCTGATGATGGAGATGGCTAACAGGACCACCCATTTATTGGTTAGGCAGAGGCTCATGTTCGAAAAATATGCCACAATCTCTCAGGGCCACTGGTGGCGAAAGCAGCACCAACCCCTGTTCGGCTACTGCAATAATGCCACAACCTGTCCCTAGTGTTTCAAGAGCTTCTTTGCCCTCGACCACTAAGGCAGGCAAGCCACGCCAACGCATGAAATGGACCAATGACATAAACTGTTTTATCATGCGAACCTATTACGTAGTCACTAAATTGGAAACTGACACTACAGCTTACAGACAACGGTTATATAACATTTTCAAAGAGACATATCCTCACATCACAGTCACTGAACAACGCATTGCAGATCAGCGTCGCACAATTGTTATGAACAATTTAATACCCTTACCCACGCTACAGAAAATAAAGCAAGAAGTTGCACAACAGCTACAAGAACACGAGCCATCTACACAAACCTACACTCAACACACAGAATCAAACACTAACATTGACATCACTAATGAACTTGTAGAACACACACTCAACAATGAACTTCACCATGATATTCATCCACAACAGAACATGAATACCAAACTTATTGAAACATTAAACGACACCCTACAAAGATACCTTACAGTTTACACGGGAACAGATCCCACACAAAGACCAGGTATACCTAAAATAAGCAAACAGCAAAACAGGGGAAATTTTATCTTACATGAACACATATATCTTGCCACAGTACATTGAAGAAAATCTATCTTTAGAATACATACACCTACTTATTTACACTGGGGTCTTACAGTTATATCCACACTGGGTAGGAAACGAATCCATAAAAACACACAAAAATCATACACCCAACAGAAACCTAAATGGCAAAAGCGGATTGAGTCTGAGATTGACAAAATCCGCAAGCAGTTAGGTTGTGACGTTGTCAGTTGTGTTATTATTAATTTTGATTGTAGTAAAGTTTTGTTATATGTATTTATCTATTTAGAGGCAGTGCAAGAATCGATGTTTCAGAAAACAATGAAATGATAAATCGATACTTCGATAACCATCGATTTAAGAATCGATGTTTTGCGCACCATGTGGGCGGTTAGGCCTACCTTCCGATTCCTCTCTTTGTTCTTATGATAGATTCTTATTTATTCCTTTTGTAAATTAATTTTGATATTGCAGGAATCTCGAAGCCTAGAACACTTTATTACTCATAGGTTAGCGTATATTTTGTTGATCCTGAATTGTGATATCTGTATTTTGCCATTTGTGAATTATGTCTAGGCTAAGCTTATTGCTTTGCATGCTGGGAATGTGTATCACTTCTGATCTCAATATCGATCCTTTCCCCCCCTGTTCCGGAAGTATTATGGATAGTTCTGACCTCGCCACCAGAGGGAGTATCCTAGGATTCATTGCGAATTCCGTTCTGATATAAAAGGGGAGCGGGAATTTTGAAAGGCATTCCAGAATCAGTCTTCCTGACCTGCACTTGTCTCCAGCTCTCTCCCGACTTCGTTGCCGCCAGTATCGTCCCAGCATGTAAGGTAGTAGAATCCTTTGTTACAACATTAGATGTATCTAGTCTAGCCAATCTTTGAATTCCCTTTTGTCATTAGTTTTCTCAGATAGAATTCTAAATTATAAATCATCTAAGTATGCTTTATCTTGGGTTTGGAATTATGTACTAGAAAGGGTTGTTGACCTATCGCTATGTAAGCTTTGCAATCATGTTTGTTTCTACTGTTTGCTGACGAACTCGGATGGAACCCTGGTTCATTTAAGATCCTTACTGTTTTGTATATATTAGAATTTAAGTTCCTTAATGTTAGAATGTTGTTTGATTGTTGTTAGACATTAAAGCCCTTGTTTCATTTAATACTTTGACTCTGATTGAATCATTTCTCGATCCTTTTACAACCCATATACCACAAATGGCGCCCGAACTCAGGGACTGTAAAATATTGAGAAATGATGGGGGAAAATCAGAATGCTGAAAACGAACGCAGTTGATGGTGCCATGTCTGCTGTCTCGGGGTTTACCCACCTTATTCCCGCATTTTCTGGCGATGATGGCTCTGGTGATCTAGAAGGCTTCTTTTGCGCTATTGACAGCGTGGCCACTTTGGCCGGGTGGAGCGAAGAGATCAAGACCAGCGTGGTGAAGGCCAAGCTTAAGGGATCCGCGGCGCGGAAATTCAACGAACTGCAATTGTACAGGATTGATAATTATATTAGGCTTAAGGAGCGTCTTGTCAGAGTGTTAAAGAAAAGGGCAGAAAAAAGGGACGCAGTAAGGGATTTCTTTCTGGCACAACAGGGAAAGAGGGAAACAGTAGAAGAGTTTGCCGCACGTCTCGAATACTTATGGGACAAAATGATAGAAAATGAGCCAAGTTTGGAATCGCAAAAAGGGGATCTTTTGCTGAAAAGATTCTCCGAGAACCTCCTCCCCATGCATAGGCGAACTATATCCCATAAAGAGCCCGACACTTTTGAAAAGGCAATAGAAGAAGCCATAAAGTCTGAGGTATTAGAGTATGGGTCTAACACCGAGTTTTGTAACATAGGCGAAGCCAAAGAGGCCCCAGGGCGGATTGAGGCCCTTGAAAAATTAGTTATACAGCAAGGCAAATTGTTAGAGCTAAGAGAAAAGGACAATAATGACAACCAGAAGTTAATACAAGAACTAATAGAGAAACTAGGATCGCTAGAAATGAAGCTAGAGGAAAAACCTAAGGGGGCTATTTATAAGTATAAGAAGGGGAATTGCTTCTCCTGCGGAGAAAGAGGACATTATGCAAGTTCCTGTAAAAAGGAAGCATTTAAACGAATAAGAGCCAGTCTTGTCGACCAGTATGACCTGGCAGAAAGTGATAAATTAATAAATCTGGTCTTGTTACAGAATCCTGACAATGGTTTATTTAAAGTGAACCTTAATGTTGAAAATATTTGCATAACGGCCTTAATTGACACAGGATCGCAAGTCTCCATAATCGATGAAAGCGTGGCTGAAAGAATAAATGAAAGAGTGACATGGGAGGAAGTAGCAATCCTCGTCAAAGGAATAGGAGGGCAGATCCAATCAGTTAATCGTGCTTTGTGGGCGAATATTAGCTCTAAGGAAGGGATATCAGGGTGTCAGAAATTTATTTGTATGGATTTGAAGGGTCGTGAATACCAAGCTATCCTAGGTACTGATCTAATTAAGACGGTCATAATAGAATGTAACGGGTTACAGATAGAGACCCAGCGTAACAACACTCTGAACTCGAATCAGAGACGTGAGCTCAATAAGCTCATAGATATCCATGCAGACCACTTTGGAGAAGAGATCGAGATCCTTAATGGTGTGAAGGATGCGGTCATTGACTTTGAGATCGACAAGAAGGAGCCGATCTTCGTAAGACAGTACCCGATACCGCATAAGCATCTCTCCTCATTCAAAAAACGCATAGATCAGTACCGAGAAGCTGGTATCATAGAGCCCAGCAAATCTAGGTGGAATTCCCCAGTGTTCTTAGTTGAAAAGGAGAATGGCGATATTCGTATGACCTTGGATCTCCGCAAAGTCAATAATATTACCCAGGGACTCGACTTTCCGATGCCCAGACCCTATGAGATCTTTCAGAGCCTTAATGGGCAGAAATATTTCTCCGTAATAGATCTCAACTCCGGGTATTTCCAAATCCCCCTTGCCGAGCACCTACGTGAGTGTTTCGCCTTTCAGACACCCTGGGGAAAATTTCAGCTGACTCGGCTACCCCAGGGTGGGAAAAACTCAGCACCTGCATTCCAAGGCTTTATGTCAGATGTATTGGAAGAACACCTGGGAAAGGGAATATACGTATTCCAAGACGACATTCTCATCTATTCTGAAACCTTCGAGAGGCATATGGAACTATTGGAATGGGTCCTTAAAATCTTTAAAGAGAGAAATCTCATTATGAAAAAATCCAAATGCTCGTTTTGTGTATCCAGTGTCAGATACCTGGGACACATTATCTCGGCAGAAGGCATAAGCCCAGACCCCGGGAATGTGAAACACATTGAGTTGATTCCACCTCCGACTTGTGTCAAGGAGGTACGCTCCTTATTGGGAGCTGTCAATTTCTACAGACCATTTATCAACAATTTATCTAATACCCTGCTACCCATTACGGACCTTACCAAAAAGGGAGCTAAATTCAAATGGTCTGAGGATTGCCAAAGGGCATTTTGTGAAATTAAGAAAATACTTGGCAGTCAGCCAGTACTAGTCCCCCCAGACTATAACAAAGAATTTATTTTGTTCACTGACGCCTCCATAGGAGCAACTGGAGCAGCTCTCCATCAGATGAGAGATGGGCACCTTAGGCCCATAGCCTTCTTCAGCTACAAACTCAATAAAGCTCAGCTGAATTACAGTACTATCGAAAAGGAGGCCTTGGCCATCCTGATGGGGCTTAGGCAATTCCGCCACATCATTTTAGGCTTCCCTGTAATTGTGCGTAGCGATCACAAGCCGCTCACATTCATTAAGAACCTGAAGCACTCCAATCAGAGACTGCTCCGTTGGTCCCTGGAGATTGAGGAATACAATCTGAGGATAGAGCATGTGAAAGGGTCGGACAACGGTATGGCTGATCTGCTCTCTAGACTACCAGCAAAGGAAGTCCAAGCGGTCATTCAACTGAGTAACCGGATGTTGATTGAAAAAATTGTAGACTCCCAACACTCAGACCCTTTTTTGTCCCCCCTTATTAAAAGAAAGAGGGGAAGGAAAGGATTTATAGTTGAAGGAAAAATGTTAATGAAACAATTTGGTGATAATCGAAACAAACTCTGCGTAGGTAAGGACATGCGACATGAGCTAATGGAACGAGCTCACTCTGGTAGTCTGGCAGGACATCAGGGTATGGGCAGAACTCTCAGGAACCTCAGGAGATGGTACTTCTGGCCGGGTATGGAGAGGGACGTAAAGGACACCATTAGGAAGTGCAGAGTGTGTCAGCAATGCAAGCTAGCAAAGGGAAAGGCCCCGTTTCAGGAGGGTCTATCTGCCTCCTTCCCTTTTCAGAAGATCTCTCTGGATCTGATCGGTCCTTTACCTGAGAGCCTCAAGGGGAATAAATATATTCTGGTGTGCATTGACGTTTTCTCCAGATTTCCTGAGGCTTGTGCTCTCCCTGACCAGACGGCTGGAACAGTGGCCAGGGCAATCATGGAGCATATCATATGCAGGTATGGGATACCCCAAGAACTAATCTCGGACAGAGGGGCAAACTTCACTTCTGAGCTCTTGAAAACCTTGTGTCAAGATCTGAATATAGACCTGCACCATACCACAGCCTACAGACCCAATTCTAACGGTTTAGTGGAGCGATTGAACCAATCCATTATAGAAATTCTAAGAAGCCTATGTGATGATGATTCGCGAAACTGGGATGAGAGATTGGAGGAGGCCTTATTTACCATACGTACTAATCCCAACGGCAACACGGGAGAAGCCCCAGCTTACCTCCTCTATGGGTTTGACCCTAGAACTCCTCTCTCCTGGGAAACTGAAGATAATAGAGAAACATCTATTCAGAGCTATCGTTCTGAGCTGGTTGCCAGACTTATGAGAACCAGGGAACGGGCAGAAAAACTTAGTCAGGAAAACAAGCGTAAGGGTTTACTTCGCAGAAATAGGAACAGACATGGATTGCAAACTTATTCTCTGGGAGAAAAGGTCTGGTTATTGCGTAAGGGAGGGAGAAAGAATAAACTGGGACACAAATATATGGGTCCGTTCAGGGTAAGAAAGATTCTATCTGGGGTTAATTATGAGATAGAGGGATGTTGGAGGAAGGACAGACAGGTGGTACATGTCGACCGGTTGAAACCATGCTATGGGACCGGGACTGGCAATCGGAAGCCAGCAAAGAGCACGCGGGCTCATAGTGAAGAGCCCACAGAATCGGAGTGTGAAGAAGACGACCCACCAGTGCAGATACGCAGACGACGAAACCAGTGGCACACAGGCTGCGAGCCCAACCGTAATCAACCTGTGCACCGGCAACCTGAGCCTAACATGTCCGAGGTGGAGGACCAATCCAGCATGCGTATGGAACCACAACGAGGCACAGAGCGCGAGGATCCACAGGAAGCCTTCAATGAGGAGCAGTCTCACCAGCAGGAAACATTTTCTGGAGAACCAGAGGCACCTCAGGAGCAGAGGGTAGACGAGGAGACCGACAAGGAGGACAGCCACTACTCGCTAAGAAGAGGACCCAAGGTGGACTACAAACAGCTACACAACAAGGGACTATAAGTGACGGACAAGGA
>JAHWFO010067798.1:0-15793 GCA_023313115.1 Rhysida immarginata
CAAAGGAGGGCGTGACGCTTTCGTGGGATAGGTCTCACAATCTATTCACTCTCGTCAGGTACTTGCGGCCTGTGTTGTAGGCCATTACAGATTGGGCATAGAGGATGATGGGCTCATTGGCTCCCCATGTGCTGGTGCACGTTTTTAATTAAAATGTTGTAAATTCAGAAGATTTCGCGTTATTTTTAACAAGTTAATTGATTATTGGCTAATTTTGATATGATTGTTAAAGTTTATGTCTTTCCAATATGGGGCCCCAATTTTCAATAGTAATGATTTGCATTTATAATTATTGATCATAACTGAATAATTTAACGGTTGTCAGCCTCTACTCCTTGCAAATATAATATTCACCCCGCGCAAGTCCAAAAACCCGCTCCTGTAGTGCTTGGGAGTGAATTATCGTAAGGGGGTCCTTACGGCACCCCCCCCCTCCCACGCACGACAGGGCACAAAATCACTATGGGATTGGGAAATCGTACTTACAAGATTGACTGTTATGTATGGAATAAAAAAGGACCCCTAAGATGTGACGGCATATTGGGACAAGATACGTTCCTTACGAAAAAATTTGTCATTGATTTTAGAGGACAGGTCTTGAGAGATGGTAGTAATCGAATAGATTTCCTGCCAGATGAAGGAGGAATGAGTAATCATTTTCTAACTAGTAGTAATAAAGTTACTCGGAATTTTATGGAAATGGAACCCGTCTATTTGAAGAAAAGAACTAGTATTCCCCCTTTCTCAGAGAGGATTTGTGAGGGTTTAGTGAAGGAAAACGGTTGCAAAGGAAAACTGGGAGTGATAGAATCTTATGATTTAAGGGTGCCAGGACTTAAGACTGCTAACGTGCTAGTGACTGTATCAGATAAACATACTGTGCCTGTGAGAATTATAAATTGTTCCCCAGAGGAACTTACTTTGAACAAGGGCACAAGAGTAGGAAATATTTCTGAAGCAGAACACCCCCCTCTCATTTTAAATCATACTATTGATATCAAAGAGGAAAACGCAAAGGAGCAATTGAGTAGAGAAGAATATTTAAAATTATTTAAATTGGAGCATATGGAAGAGCGGGATCGTAAGCAAATGGAAGAATTATTGTGGCAATATAGAATTTGCTTCGCACAAAGTGAGTTTGACTTAGGATACGCTCATGCACTTCACCATAGCATAGAGACGGGAGATGCCCGCCCTATTGCGCAGGCTCCCTATCGCATACCTTATGCACAAAGGGAGATAATGGACTCTATTATTGAAAACTTATTAAAACACGGGGTGATTGAAGAATCCACCTCTCCCTGGGCAGCTCCTGCCCTGCTGGTTAAAAAGAAGGACGGAACATTTCGTTTCGTAGTTGACTATCGAAAATTAAATAAGGTCACGAGGTTGGATGTTTATCCTCTTCCGTTGATATCTGAATCGCTTTCTGTTCTCGGAAATGCTAAATTTTTTAGCGTGCTCGACGCTAATCAAGGGTACTTTCAATTGGGTATAGAAGATGGCAGCAAAACTGCTTTCGTAGTCCCAGGAGGCAAATATCAATTTAAGAGGTTACCGATGGGATTAGCCAATTCTCCGAGCGTTTGGGAACGTACGGCTGAGCATATAATTAGGCAAATTAAAGGGAAATTTGCATTAGTCTATCTTGACGATTTTTTAATATATTCAGAGACCTATGTACAACATTTGCAGGATCTGGAATTCTTGTTTAAGAGAATCCAGGAGGCCAACATCAAAATGAAACCGAAAAAATGCCAATTTGTAAAATCAGAGGTTAAGTTTTTAGGACACATCGTATCTGAACACGGAATTGCTCCCGATCCGGAAAAAATTCGGGCAGTTCAAGATTTCCCTAGACCCAAGACAGTCAAGGAAATTCAATCCTTTCTTGGGCTAGCTGGCTATTATCGCCGTCATATTGATTCCTTCAGTGGTATCGCAAAACCTCTTACTAACCTTACAAAGAAGGAGATTCCTTTCGAATGGAGGGAGGAAACGGAAAAAGCTTTCCTTACTTTAAAAGAAGCTTTAATAACAGCTCCAGTATTAAGAAGTCCGGATTTTACAAAGGAATTCATTGTTTCCACAGATGCTAGCGACATGGCTTTAGGAGCTATTTTGTCTCAGAAATTTGAAGGAGAAGAGTTGCTTATCGCTTATGCCAGTAGACTTTTAAAAAAGAGCGAATTGAACTATTCTACTACGGAGAAGGAATGTTTAGCAGTCATTTTCGCAGTAAAGCAATTTCGCGTTTATTTGTATGGAAGAAAATTCACTCTGGTTACTGATCATAGACCTCTTAAATGGTTATTCAATATTAAGGAAGCCGGGTCCAGACTGGCCCGCTGGGGATTAATACTCCAGGGATTCAATTTCGAAATTATTCATAAACCGGGACGCATTCATGGGAACGCTGACTGTCTTAGTCGCGTCGCTATTGGCGCCGTCACGGAATACGAGCCCGTAATCTCGAGAGAAATGATAGCAGAAGAGCAAAAACGCGATGATGAGCTGAAGCTTATAATTGAAAAATTAAAAAGGGGAGAAACAGAGAGGATTGATAGTTATTTTCTTGATAGAGAAGGAATTTTATTTAATGTAAAGATCTCATCTTCAGGACTTGAGAAATGGGAACGAATGGTCATTCCAAAATTATATAGGAACCACGTGATACAAGTTTATCATTGTATTCCCATGAGTGGACATGTTAAAGCGCGGAAATTACAACGAAAAATAAATAAGCAGTTCTTCTGGGTTGGGATGAAGAAAGATATCCAAAAATTCTGTCAGGAATGCGAGAGCTGTCAAAAGAAGACACCCCCCCTCAAGAGGAAGGAACAACAATTTCAGATGTTCCCTGGTGTCAGTCGACCCTTTTATCGGGTCGGAGCGGATCTGGTCGGACCTTTACCTACTTCTAATCGTGTAAATAAATATATTTTAGTTTTGGTGGACCATTTTAGTCGCTATTCCGAAGTTGTTGCTCTCCCCGACCAAAAGGCAGAAACAGTCGCAAAGGCCTTGATGGAAACTATTTTCGCTAGGCATTCGATCCCCACTCAGCTTCTCACTGATCAAGATGCTAATTTTACATCAGCCCTCATGAAAGAGCTTTGTAAAATTTTAAGGATTAAGAAGTTGTTCACTACAGCTTATCATCCAGCGTCTAATGGGACGGTGGAGCGTTATAATAAAACATTTATCGCCATGCTGAAGCATTACATTAACAAACAACAGAGTAACTGGGACGAAATGCTCCCGTATATTAATTTTGCCCACAACACGAGTCCGCATAGTGCTGTAAAAGAGACACCATTTTTTTTATTTTACGGTAGAGAGCCATCTTTACCTCTTGAGATCTTAGCAACACCTAAGAAAATATCTTATGATATCGATGAAAATTATGCGCGAGAAGTTGAACTAAGGTTGCAGGATGCATACGAGGTTGCTAGCCAAGCAATAGAAGAACAACAAATAAAAAGGAAGGCTTATCATGCTTCCAGGAATCGTCCTTATCAATTTAAAGTGGGAGACCACGTTTATCTGCATTCCCCTATGATTAAAAAGGGACTAGCTAAGAAATTAGCTGACAATTATTCAGGTCCCTATGAAATTCTTTCCCAACTATCAAATGTGAACTTTATCATTCAAGAAATAAATGGGACAAAAAAGCAATTAGTGCATAGCAATAGGCTCAAGCCCGCATACGGAACTCAAAAAAGAGTAGATATATCTGATCCTCCCGAATCACAGCTCGAAGATCGAGTGGAAAATGAAATCCCACAGGTAGGGAATCCAAATTTCTGGCAGAGGAATATGCAGATTCCTCGGAATAATATTATACGACCACCCCCTGTAGTGCCAAGGCCACAGGAGGCGCCTGCTCCTCCCCCACCTCGTTACAATTTGCGAAGTTTGGGACCAGTTGCGGAGGAGGATTGGGTAAGAATTTCTCCCCGCGACTCACGAGTTGTTAATCAGACAAGAGAGCAAGGAAATGTATCTTCTGTGTGGACGGTCCCTACAGATAGCGTGATTATAGAAATTAGTGAGGAACTGCTTAGCCCCAGATTTATTGTACCTGAACAGTGGGACTGGATGACGCATCCGGTAGCATCACGAGGAATGCAGGAGGCTGTCTGAGATGACACAGGGACGAGATGGCTGTAAGTAACGAGAAAGAAGAGACCCTGAGGGTAGGAATTTTTAAAAAGAGGAGACAAAGGGATGTAGACACCCCCTGTCTGGTACATTTATTCTAGTTAAACTTAGAGACGGAGAGAGAAATGGAAGTTATTGTTAGCATATTGTTAAAATGATAGGAGAATATTAGGGGGCTAGAGAGAGCAGCGAGGACGGATAGGTTAATGGGCCTAAAGAGGCTTCAAACTTATTTTACAAAAAAAAAAAAAACCCGAAATATTTACAGTTGAAGAGTTTTTCTCCCGTGCGGATTCTTTCGTGCTTTAGAAGTTCTTTCACGGAGATTTAGAAGTTCTGGCTAGTGAAACCTTTGTAGAAAAAGGAATTTTTTTTTTATTTTACAAAAACATTCTAATGGATTAGAGTGGAGGGCTGGTGGGCTTAGGCTAGCCATCCTCTACTCTCCCCTCGCTCGGCAGGGGGTGACAAGAATTTCTAGGGGAGATGCGCGTTTCTGCTCCTCTGGTTTGAGAAGTCATCTCGTGCTGAGAGAGAGGCGGTAAATTATTTTTCTGTCCACGGAGTAATCTTAAATCAAAACAAAAGAAAAACAAAAAAAACACGGATTGGAACCATTTTTAACCCTAAATTTCTATTCGATGTATTGAAACGCAACCATGTCAATCCCTTTAACTTTTAAGGGATTCCTTATCTTTTGTTCGGCAATTTTATTTTTTATTGCCATCTTTAGTTTCATATTAAAAAAATTTCTCGAAAATAAAGTGTAGTTTCGAGCGCGAGTCCGCTTGTGCGTTACGACTCGTTTATCGACATCGCTTTATTAGGCGGTCAGAGAAAGGATGTTAGTTCTCTTTTTAATAATAAAATTTTATGAATGATAATCGTTTTTAGAACCGGAGACCTATTAGGTAACTATTCTAGTTTCTATCTTGCTGTCAATTAATGTGATGAGAGGTGTTTGAGATTCGTTTGCTGTCGGACCGGCTATTGAGCTTCAAATCAACCGAGGGAAGGGAGAGAAACGGCATGTTTTGGGACCCCCCCCCTTTCTTTTTCAGTTCCTACTCTGATGTTTAAAGAGGGATCCCCCCCTCGATAAAAAAAAAACTTAGCGCTTTTCTAATATGAAATGACGCCTCAAGAAAACATTTACTCACACGAAATTCGAATAAGATAAATTGCAATAAAATCTTAATGATGGAATCTGGCTTTAAATAATGCCTTGAAGTCTTCATATCCATTTATGCCTATCATCGCTTCACTCTCTCTAACGAAATATAATGCATCGCCACCTAACCTAATTTTTAGGTTTCTTTTCTTCCACCTGTGTACTGATACCTTCTTTTGCTTCTTGATAAGAAATACGATGTAAACGGATTTACTTCAGACTGCTCACTGAGATCATTCTGACACTCCATGATACTGCCAATCTTCTCATCAATTAAATTTACACCGTTTGATCAAAAAATTAACTGGAGAGTACTGGTCAATGATCTGGTATGGCCCCTCATAAATAGGGTGCAACTTCTTTACTAATCCCGATTTGATTTGTGGAACTGCAAATTTGTACTACTTCACTCTTCTTTTGTAGGAGAATGAATTCTCCACAACCACTGGTTGTAAAACAATAACCACCGATTTATTTAGGATGTATTCACAAATACGATTAACTATATCTAATTTCTAATGATTTAATTCTACAATCGGATAAATTGATCTGAGAGACAGAGGAGGTGAGAGTGACAAGAAATTCGTCAGGTTTTCCTAAAAGCCGGCTCATTCCACTTGTCTCGTCCAATTTAAAAAATTTTTTTTATTAAAGAATAGAAAATGATGGAGAATAAATGGAGTAATTGTTGTATTCCCATATATGTATTTTTTTTGTGTTCAATGTTTAAATGTGTTCGATACTAAATTTCTATCCAGAGTTAATTCTAAATTTCTAATGAGTTGTAAGAAGATAGGGTGCTGACAACAGCAAGATTAATAAATAACTATGAGGTTTTTAAAAGAAGTAAAGATATTATTTATGAAGCCACTCTGTGCCTTGAAAGGACAAGAACCTAATGAATTCTGTACAACGCACTTCTTCTAAATCTGTTCAAAAAATTATTTAATTTTCCGAATTTTAGAGGTGTTGAGTTTTAAAAATATTATTAGCCCTCAAGGTTAGGGTAGGAAAGTTTATCCTCTTCAGGAGTCGTTAAAAGATTCTAAACTGTAAACATGTTATTTAATATAATCAGAGTTAGAAGATATCTGTTTGGAAATTGGATGAAAGGAAGTGACAATGAGAACATGTAACTAGAGGACAAGGTATAACAGGTCACTATTTTGACACCGTAAGGGGATGTCTTATATTTCAGAGCTCTAAAGGTTGAGAAAATGGGATGATGGGAAGCCGGGATGGAAGGAGGTAGGAGAATAATATTTTTATGAAATCTGAGCAGTTGTCAAAATGGAAAACAAACCTATTATCACATACCCTCATTCGACTTGTGTTCCTTGACCAAAAAACATCTTTCTGCTTCCGACTGTCCAGTTCCAAGAAACATTCTCACCTTATTCCAACGGAAAGCACATTGCTTTCTTAGGATTTGGCCACAGTTCTGTAGTATTTGGTTTTAAGTAGGGTAGAAGGAATTAGGAGGTAGCGAGAGGTAGAGTTGGGAAGAAGGTTGTTGGAGAAGAGGTTGGAACAACCGAGAGTGGGATAGGAAGGGCCCTTATTTCTTTTTCTGATCATTTACCAATTTGGTTTTGCTCTAGATTCCGTTTCTAGCGGAATCTACGTCTCTGATACAGGCCAAAAGTTTGCTTGTCTATCATCCGAATCCATAAACTATTTAAATTGATGGAACTAGTTCTTAACTAGGCGGACACTTGTTAAGATCCTCGACTCGAGCGAACACAGGGAAAAAATTTGTTGTGAGCTTAAATTGAGACAATTAAGCTTGGAACATTTGAGTTGGGCCTACTTTTGGAGTTTCTAGTCTGGAATCATTTGAATCACCAGACGAGGGCCGAATCGGGCTAGAGTACTGAGCAGAGAGACCGCCCAACCGGCTGCCGCGAAGGTTCTTACGTTGGTGCGCTTCGATAGAGAATACGGGATATAATAATGGCAGAGAAGCCCAATATTTTACCGGCGGGCTACAGTGCGCGTCGATGGCGGAGAATGGCGAATCGACCCCCGACACGCAGTCCTCCGCCACGGTCGATCAGGCAATTCGTAGAGGCGCTGATGGAGGCGCAGGAGCAAGCGAGGCTCGCCATCCAGGGTTGGATGTGGGCGGAGAGGCAGCGAAGAAGGGAGGCTGGAGAAGAGCCGGCTAGATATGAGAATCTAGGGGAGAGCCTCCGAGCTGTATGGGAAACGGAGCAGGGACATGTCAGCTGGGGAACGGGAGGCCGCGGACGGGCGATAGAGAGAGACCTCCAGGTCTCGGTTGCGTTCCTGCCCCCGCCCCCATGCTCTCGAAGGAGACGGGAAGGTGATGAGGGAGCAGCCGTCCCGAGGAGAGAGGACGGCAGGGAGAGAGATAGGGAAAGGGCGAGAGTGACTTTCAGATTGCCCGAGGACGCGGCGACGGAGCAGGAACCTGGCGAGCAGAGCCGTGGGGAGCGCCTGGTACTAAAATTAAAAAAGAAGTTGAAGGAAGTAGAGGAGTGGGAAAGGATAGATGGCCAGGCAGGGAGTTCGAAGATGGGGCAGGAAGAGGAGGAACCATCGGAGGATGAAGGTTGGGAAGTATATAATGAGGAGGATTAGAGGACAGGAAAAATGATAATTATTGTTATTCGATTGGCAAATCTTCTTTCGACCTTTCCTTAGAAAAAGAAAAATATATAAATAGAAAAAGCAAAAATTTAGAATATTATTAGTCAAACAAAATTCAAATAGGATATTATTAAAAAATTGCTGTAATTAAGGCAGGCTTACTTCAAAAAAAAAAAAAGAGAAAAAGAGATAAATTGGCGCTTCAATTTGATCAGTTAAGGGAGATTTCGGCCTGGAAGATAGAATTTCACTAATCAAAATTGTACTTTTAAAGAAATTTTGGAAATTTATTGAACTTTAGCTTAAATATAACACTTTCGGAATTGTATTAGTTAAATTAGTGACTCTTAGAAAATTGCATAAGTATTGTTAATAAGTAACCCTAGTGACATAAGATTATGTTCTTATTTTTAGAATCTGAAGAAACACCGAACGAGTGTTTTCCATTGTTTTCCGACTAGCAATTTCGAAGAAACAATCTTCATATCGTCACCTGTTGCTTTCAAAATATAACAGGGTACCTTCTGAACTTTAAACCATGTTTATTGCAATTTTTCTAGTTTCACTTTTGCCCGCCATATCTTTGGGTATTCAAGGAGAATTGACCTTAGACAAAGGCGTTGTCTTTTCCAAACAGAATGAATTAGCAATCTCGGCAAAAAATTGGAAAATCGTAGTAGACATATCCTTCGAACCATTCGACACAGGCATTACTCGTATCATTAATGGTTTAAGACAGATTCGCGGTGAATACGAAAATCTTTTAGGCACGGAACCCATGTTGAATAAAGAACTACGTTTTTTGGAACGAGAATCGCGTATTTTATTACAAGACATTGCAGGTGTACAAAATTTACTGACGCTTCAACGCGCGCGTCGCGGTTTAATTAATTTAGGTGGAGAACTATTGAGAACTCTGTTCAGAGTAGCCACGGATAAGGAAATGGTAAATTTAAATAATAAAATTAGCGTCTTACGAGAAACACAAGACGGCGTTTTGCATTTGATAGATGAACAAACTACCCTGTTAAATAATACCATTAACGAGGTTCTGATTATGAAACGCGTAGAAAATTGGTTGGTGAAACAATATTTTAAAGATCGTAACCGCACTGCAGCCTATAACGCTTTATCTAATGCTATAGGTTACGCAGAAAAGATTTTTAACAAATTCCAATTAGAATTTTTTAAATTAGAAGGAGCTATTCATGGGCTAAGCCAAGGAAAGCTCAATACTTATATTATTTCGGAAGACGCATTGTTAGAAACCTTAACCGAAATTGGGAAAAGATTGCCGGAAAATATAGCGCTTATATCGCCCCCCGATTGGGAAACGGTTTATCATTATTATTCGTGGGCCTCCGTAACTACAGTAGCTTTAGAACAACAGATTAGACTATTTATTGACATTCCATTAATTACTACCCATTATGTATTCGAGGTATACAAAGTAATTAGTTTACCTATAAAACTTCCCCACGTAGAAGCGTATGCGTATTTTTATGCGCGCGAACCTTTTTTAGCGGTCTCACGCGACTGACAACTTTATTTAGTTCTTAGTGCTTTTGAATGGTCAAATTGTAAATCGAGTGCATCGTTTCAAATTTGTTCTCCCTCTTCAGCTATTTTTAAGGTGCCGAGACAGAGTTGTGAGCTAGCTCTTTTCCGGGGAGATGAACGAGCGATTTATGAGCTTTGCGAGAAGCATTTCATTCGAACCCCCCCCCTCCCACCTTTATTAAAGGTAATGTTTTGGGTCAATGGATCTACAGTGTAGCTAAACCCACTAGCATCACAATAGCCTGCCCGACACAACGATCAAAAGTAACCCAAGAAAGTCGTACTCTTAAGATAGATGGTACGGGAAAGTTAGAAATACCGAGTGCTTGCGTAGGAGTAGGAGATGATGTTGTCTTATCGCCATTTGTTCAGGGCGTGACAACTGTACATTCTCCGTTTTCAGATTCAAGTTCCCTTGTTGAACCAGATATTATCGGAATTTTTAATCACTCAGAGTTTCAGGAGGTTGTTAACGAAATAGAAAAGTTTAATAAAACATCTTTAGATTACTTACCTAAGAATTCACAGTATATGTCTTTAGAGCAAGCAGGGGTATCGCTACAAAACATCAGACAGCGAACAGCCACGTTGTCACAGGAGTTGAAGAGAGGTATCCCGTTGGAATCTGGCGTTTCATTTTATGAGGTGCTATCCATTATTTGCGTCACGATAGTTCTTTTGCTTCTCGTCATTATTATTCTAAAACGCCTTAAACCAAAGATTTTGAATATGATAGATAATGGTTTCCGTAAACAAGCGTTTAAAAATTACGATACCAGTACTATAACTGATACGGAAATAAGTGAGGAAATTCTTTTATCTGAAGTAGATAATAAAGAGTGTCAAACAGAGATGGCCGGGCCGAGCGGGAAAGTAGGTCAAACGCCGACCCGGGTGAAGGTTATTATGTGAGATGGGGAGAAGGAAGTTATTTCCTTCCTCGTAGCTCTTAGAAATTTCCTGGAAATTTTCTTGGAAGTGATTTCCTAGAAACTTTCCCTTTAGATCACAATAAACTGACTATTTTCTTTCCTCTACTTAATGTAAGAATTTTATTCTCGATAGAGAATGTAAGCAATTGAATCATTCAAGGGAATATCTCTTTTTATTTAAAGGGTTCTCATCTTATATTTCTAGATAATGAGCAAATGAAACATATATAAAATAAATTTTTTTTTACACTTGGAAATCACTTTTACACATACACTTGAACTATTATGCTTAGTCTATTTTTAATTATTTTATTGAATTAAGATTAGAAATTATGATTAATTCTGGTGGCCAAGCATAGAGGAGTAATGATGCATTTACTTGTAAGGAAAAATGAACATTTGAGATGATGAAAATTAAAACTTTGTGACGGGAGCGAGCGAAGAGCAATCTCCGCACCCCCCCTCTCTCTCTTTTCTTTTCATGACGTCAACGGATTGTGATCATCACGATGGACGCTTGCCAAAAACGCATCGAGCATCGGAGCATTAAAAAATCATCATTTCTACTAGTGTCATTAGCTGAGCACCACCGATTTTTCAACCTGAGATTTCTTCTCAACAAGCAACAATTGTGTGACCGTGATACGACCATTTCGTGCTAAGATGAACTATATTCTACTCACAGGTGAAAACGAACATTATTTACGCTTTCCTACTGTGTGATCAAGACTTTACATTATCGCGGTAATGAACTTTTGAAAATTTTCATAACATTAGCGAACTCTTAAAATTTTTCATAACATTAACGAACTGAGAATGTCTGCAACAAACGCAACGAACTTTGCTTGTAATTTTTAATAATCCTTTGATGAAGCGATGGATATTGATGATTAACTTTTATAAAAAGAATTTTCTGATAAAAATTTAATGCAAACTATATATTTAATACTGTCTAAATAAAAACTTCTCTTAGAATTTTTTTTTTTATGTAATAACTTTAATGAAAACTTGCCTATTATTTGAAAATGTATTCTATTTTTCTAATCATTATAGAAAGAGAAATGTAAAATAAAACTATTGACAATTTTTATGTAAACAAGAATTTATAATTATGATGTAATTTTATATCGAAATCTCTTAATCACTTCTTCTTATGTATTAATGAAAACATAACAAGCTTTTGCGAATTTATTATGTATTGAATTTGTATTCATTCTTTTCATGGAATTAATAAAAGTGCTGTGTGGAGATGTAGGTGTCCGAGCAGAGCTGAGGAGTGAGTCAGGTGAGTGCGTAGCCCCTACGTGAATGACGGCGAGGAAGGCATCAGTAGCGACTACTTGGAAGAGGGCTCAGAACAGGTGATCAAAAACTGACCGAGTTACCTCCTGGAGACCTTTTTAACAAATTTCTTATCCAGAAGATAATGAAATTTCGTTTCCGTGGGAGTGATGTGGCGGCCCCATTTTTTATAAGAATGTTGTTCTTATTGTTTTATGAGAACATTGCTCTTATCATTATTCAAGAAGAATATCATTAATAATTATTCTCTACGACAGCATGAACCTACGAACTTTATTTCACGTATTGAATTAGTTTCTTCAATCAACTTTAATAGTACAATATTTAATATCTCTTCTATAAAAATTTCTTGGAATTTCGCAACTTTTAATAGAAGATTAGCAACTATGATTTCTCCACCGGAATTTGACTTCAAATTTCCGACCGATCATATTTATTGACATGAAATAAATGTCACGGAGGCTTTGTCAGGTCGAGTGGACTTAGTCATATTCCTCTCCCTGAAGAGTGAGCCCTAATTACTCAAGTTCCATGCATTGGAGATCATTTTGGCTGATTCGCTAAATATTAATCACCGTACAGGGCCACGTGACTCGATCATTTGCGTCATCTTCTAAAAAACTATTCTACGTCTTGTTTTTGCGAGGTTCGAATTTCCTTCTCCCGCCTGAGGTGTGCCGATGAGCGAGGGAGGAGAGGAGACTTCGACACTGACATTCCTATTCTACTCCTCATGGACGACACATCAGAGAAACAGTCGACATAGTTAGAGTGAAAGTCCTTTTCACAGCTTTTATCTATTAAAACAGTATTTATAACCATGAACTGAATAAAAGAATATTATTAGATATCATTATGAATTATCTCAGAAAAAGTAAAAGTTAGTTCTAAACATCGCGGAGCCCACAACGGACCCCCCCTCCAAGCCTCCACGACGAAGCCGAGACGATGACCAGGACAATGGGTATTATGCATTCACTTGCTCCTCTTAAGCCTTGCCTTGGTCACCACTATTAATTGTGTGTTTTAACTTCTCAGTCTTTAAAGAACATAATAATTGTTAATTCAAGTCTATAATTCTTTATCATAAAATTTGTATTAAGATGTTCTGCATCCAATAATTAACGATTCTCTTTTAAAAAATAATGTTCTAAATGTTAAAGAAAGTTATAAAAGAAATAACTCATTCCTGAACTTTATAATTAAATTGAAAGAACACAGATTATAATGCTTACTTAAATGTTAATTGAATGTTAATGAAAAATAATTAATTTAAATCATGAAACCTTAAATCTCCTTCAGAGATCTAGATTTGAAAATAAAGAATAAATAATATATTGAATTAATATTAATTGTAATTGTTTACATTCTTACCTGAGATCTTGTTTAATTTAAAAATGAATTCTTTTTATTACTTCGCAATTAAACTTTTTATTAATTTTTATACCATTTACACCATTTTGTACATTTGCTTATTATCTTGTTTACATTGTTAATAAATATGTTGTTACTATAAACTGGAGTCCGTCTTATTAAGGAAAACAAACAAACTATTTAATTAAAAGTCTCAATGCCAACTTACATTGAGCCGAACCACCCACTCGTACCCTATCCGAGAAACACGGAAGGAAGGTGTGCTCAGGGATCTTAAAATTGGCTTTAACTGAATTTCTCAATATTTTCTAAATTTTTATAATTAATAAGGTCCTGGGTCCTCACAATGGCGCAGTCGCGACAGGATTTATTGTAATAATTCTGTGTAAAAGGTGGTACTTAATAACTGAATGTTTGTTTTTCTTTTAAAGACAAAAAGTATTTTTTACAGGGTTTTATAATCGAATGATTTGTTGCTTCTACAATACTTTGCTGATAAGATTTTAAGGTTTATTTATTTTTAAGGTTTATTGATAAGATATTTTAGAAATTTATTAAGTTGGGTTTCCTTCTCACATATTAACATGGATCACGAAGGTGAGGATAATATGGAGGCTAATGCACAGGTGCAGGTGCAAGCCAATGTTCAATTGCTAGGTTTGTACGTAGAGATTCCGATTTTTGACGGAAGCCAGAATGTGAAGGAGTTTTTCCGCAGAGCAGAGGAAATAGCTGCGGCGGGAAACTGGGATGAGGCGCTTAAGCTGGCGATGGTTCGGATCCGCTTGGCGGGAGAGGCATTGTATTATTCTCGAGAAAGTGAGGATCTGGTGGGTGTGAACACCTATCCAGCGTTTAAAAGAGTGATGACGGCTAGATTTTCTAGACCGACGCCAGATAAGAATGAGCGTTTATTTACGGAATGTCATCAAGAACGAACGGAGAGCGTGATGCAGTTCGCAACACGGCTTCAGTCATTGGGGAGACGTCTGTTGATGCCAGTTGAGGGCGAAGGCGAGATACCTAATGCAAAGAGAGAATATGGGAAGGAGATATTAGCTCATCGAATAAAGGAAAGATTTTTAGCGGGACTGTTACCCTATATTCAAAAAGCGATGGTGTGTATGAGTCCAAGGGATTGGGAGGAAGCAGTTAAAATCGCAGAAAAAATAGAGGAGGCAGAAAAAAGATTAAAAGGGAAAGCCACGGCAATGAATGTAGTAACAAAGACAGAATTGGATGAAGAAATTGTAGCTAGAATGGAAAAAAGTATTGGGTTACAAGTAGAAGAGGCTGTAAGGAAAGAGTTAGGACAGCAAAACAGGGAAAATAGAAAAGAGGAAATAGAAGTAAAAGGAGTAAAACGGGAACAACGAGGGAAGGAAACTAGCGATATGGCGAGATGGGGTAATAGAGGTGGTGTTTCACGATCATTTAGGGATGTGAGATGTTACAGTTGTCAACGATTAGGGCACGTATCCACTCAGTGTTATGCAAATAAACAAAGAGATAGTGTCTGTCGGTATTGTAAAATTAAGGGACATATTGAAAGGGATTGTAGAAGAAAGATAAGAGAGATGAGGAAGGAGAAAATGGAACGGGAGAGACAGCACAACCAAGAACAATTTCAAAAAACGAGGCAGGCTCCTCCTCGGCTCAGTGAGGACGAAACGAGGAGGAGCGGGAGAAATAAAACCTCGGAAAAAATTTCTTTTTAAGGAAGTTAGTTGTATAATGGTAGAAGCAGTAATGGGCCCAGTTAAAGCAAGAATGTTAGTCAACACAGGTAATAAGGTAACTTTATTATCTGAAGAAATTATAGAACATTTAAAGAAGAATAATTATTTAATTAGAGCAATTGAGAAACCCAAATTGGAGTTGACGGGGATAACAGGGCATGCATTCCCCATAAAGGGTGCCTATGAAATTGTGACTGGTGTCAGTGTGTGTTTTGAGTTCGTTTGGTGTTTTGTTTTTATTTCATAGTTGGTTGGTGTCGTTTATGCAAATTTCTGTGTTTTAAGTGTATTTGTTGAATAAATGAGTTTTGTAGCGATTGTGTTGCGGTAGTTGTGTAAGAGTTTTGTGGTGGGTTTGGTTGCGAATATCGATCATGTGTGTGGAATTTTTAAATAAAAATAAGTCAAGTTACTGTATAGGAATTTTTATGTTTTGTAGTACGTAAGTGATATTTTCCTGATTGTTGGAAACAGTTTTTTTTTAAGTTATCTGAGGGAAGCTGCCGCAATTGTTTGGATAACCGTAAGCAGACATTGTTGGGGTAGCTTTTCTCAGTATGTGAGCATCAACAAACCCGGAGGAAATGGGAGATTGTTGGGAGAGTGAGCAATCGTTGTCAGTCTTCCTTTTGCAGGCAAGCAAAAAAAAAATATTAAAATGAAAAGATCGTTCGAGTCCCCCCCTCCCGAGCTAGCAGCGATGATGTTTTTAGATGCGTCTGCTACTGGAAAATAGGAGCTTTGATGAAAGCAGGCCTGTATGAAGGTTACAAAATAATTTTAAATAATATGTCTTGTGAATTGATGATGGCTATGTTTTTCTTTCAATGTGCGTGACTGTTATACATCGAAAGCGAGCAGTACAAGAAGGAATGCACCTAGAACGAAGTTTCCCGACCAAGATGAGAATGAATCGGCAACAGAGCGGTGAGATCGTT
>JAHWFO010067799.1:0-15737 GCA_023313115.1 Rhysida immarginata
AATGACGTTAGTAAATCATACAGTTCGTTGAAGAGTCGCTAGTATGAATGTGCGTCGTATCGCAAAAAACAATCCAGCCAACAATAAATGTAAACTTGTTTAGGGAGACTTTAATACTGTATCTCTCGATCATTTATCCACTTGCAGGTCTTTCCTAATTTGTGGAAATTTCATTTCTGAGGTCTAGACATTAGGAATGGCCGAATTTAGGGCCAACAAATTAGTGGATAGGTATTTCGCAGAAACCTATTAATGGAACACATTGTGTTTAATTTTTTTTCATGCGCTTTTGTATACGTTATGGGCGGAGTTTAACCAAACCTCAAAAGCTGTTTACTATTTTAAGGAATGCAATTTCGACAAATAGAAAGAGGAAGATGTGTTTTTTTTAAGATGCAGAACATCGGTAAATATCTCACTACATCCTATTCAAAAGCATCCTGTAGATCACTTAAAGATTACATTCAATATATTAGCATTGAAAATCCCAAAGATACAGTAATGAAACCATTAATGATACCATGCCAAATGTACAACTAAGCCAATACGAAATATCATAAATTACTCGTTATATTCGTTCATGACACGCTGTGACGAGCTGTGTTATATTTTACGTGACATTATTTAGCATTGAAAGTTCCCAGTGGTTCCATTTGGTACTATTAGAACACGTGATAATAAACCAATTCTGATTATCATTAATTACTCGTTATATTTATTCATGATACGCTGTGACGAGCTCTGTGATATATTACGTAGCATATTTTAGCATTGAAAGTTCCCATGGTTCCACTTGGTACTATTAAACCAATTCTGAGTATCATTTATTAAGTTACGGAAGAATGGAGTACTTATTGTTTTCACAATGTCCGTCCGTCCATCCGTCCCCTTCATAATTTCCGCATTTTTTGAGGTAGATAATTGAAATTCAGAATATAGCTTATTATGGGCATGTTCACCTTCACTATTTAGTTTGGTTTTGATTGGCACTCTGGGGTCGGAGTTTCGGGGGCGGAAATTAGAGGGGACCAAAAAGTCTACGCGTATTTATGCATATGAAGGAATGAAATTCGATAAGCAGGTTCCTCCAAGCAAGGTCAACGTTACTGTAAAGTTTGGGCCAAAGTATCCCAATAGGGTCGGAGTTATGGGTGTGGCAATCAATTGGTCTTTAGAACTATGGCAACATATAGAGTGTCATATATCATTCGATCGAAAATGACGAGAAAGGAAAGAAGATATGGTTCTTTTATATTTTCTAAATACAAGGATCCAGAAAATAAATTTTTGATAAAAAAAATGGGGGTTAAAAAGTGCAGATGAAGGAATAAAAAAATAGATGAACTGAGGGCTTCCGTTACTTTCCTATACCTTCCTCGGGAAGCTTAACTTCTTGTTATTCGTTATATTCATTCATGACACGCCGTGACGAGCTGCGTGATATATTACGTGACATATATTAGCATTAAAGTTTCCAGTGGTTCTATTGGGTACTATTAGAACACGTGTTAATAAACCAATTCTGAGTATCATTTATTACTCGCTATATTCATTCATGACAACCTGTGATAGCTGTGTGATATATTACTTGGCATATATTTGCATTGAAAGTTCCCAATGGTTCCATTTGGTATTATTAGAACATATGCTATTAAACCAATTCTGGGTTCATTAATTACTCGTTTAATAATTCCTGACACGCTGTGACCAGCTCTTTGATATATTACGTGGACATATATTAGCATGGAAAATCCCCACTGGTTCCATTTGGTGGGCTTTCACAGAATACAACTTCTGTGAAGTTAAGCTACATAAGGCACGGCTAGTCACTGGATGGGCAACCATCTGTGATAGACAGTCTTCACCCCCCCTCCCCGGCTGCTGCGACCATCATACAGCAGTCGTGAATCCAGTTCCATCCAGGAACCACACTGTCGGCCTCTGGCCATACAGTCCCTGGATGGACGTATTGGATACCAATTCATATATAAAATGTGACGAGCTGTGTGACATATTACTTGGTATATATTAGCATTGAAAGTTCTCAAAGGTTCCATTTAGAATACGTGGTATTAAACCAATTCTGAGTACCATTAATTACTCTTTACTATTATTAAAGCCCGTCATAGGACGGTACCACAATAGGCGAAACTGTAAATCGATTTTAATTATAAAATTTCGCCTGTGATAATTGACAGGACTGCCAATAATAAATAAAAATGTTTACTTAGTTTTCAACCTGCCTATTCGTTAAGGTCGCGGGGCAGCGCTCCAGATTTTCTGCCATCAGGTGCATGTCCTCAATGGTAATACCCAAGCGACTCGAACCCAGATGATCAATGTAATTCTAGGCCGACTCCTTGATCTCTTATGAGACATTTCTCCTCTTTTACTGCTGCTTCCACGGTCACCTGACCTAACCCCATGAAATTTATTTCTTATGGGCTTACGACCAAGTTCATGTTTTTGCCCCCATCCCGTTGTCACGTGACCTAACGCAACCACCGACTTGGAAATAGCAACTGCCTAGGAAGACGGTTTTGTGGCATCCGTACACGTGGCCAAACAAAGCACTGAGGCTTCTCAATGCGGGGAAGTAGCGGTCCAGCACCTAAAGACTGCCTTATTGTGATGCTGAACACTAATAGGAGACACTTTTCCCACTTCTCAGGATCTCATTTCGGAACTATTTCGGTCATTACCCAAGACTCATGACCATAGAAGGGAATGGGGACAAAGATTTGGAAAATAGACAGCTTGGGTCTCTTTCCTAGCTCAAGTTTTTTTACAACGGACCACCACAGTTCGCGCCAGACACAGCTGGCTGCACCGATCCGAGCATCCAATAAATAATGTTATTGCTTTTGATTTTCTTCGAAAGTTACTGCGTAATTGGAAACTGCAAGTTCGATTTTATATTTAAAAAATTTCATCTGTGACAGGATTATAATAATTGGCAGGACTGCGATAATCGACAGTATTGCTAATACTAAAAAAGCTCCGGTTTTCGCCGTTCGCCGTATACGGCACGGCGCCATGTACACAAGTGAAGACAGGCGCGGTTTAAAGCCGTGTTGTTCTCTACATCCCACCAATTTCATTCTTGCCGCTATGCAAAGTCAAGAGAAGCTTCTGTGCTTGTACTATTTGTATCTAAAAAAGAAGCGTTCTCGAGTGAAGAAGAGGAGATGGGTATATTCTTAGTAATTCAATGTCTTCCATAGCGCAAAACTTTATTGATAACCAGTGCCGGCTCTAGCAATTTTGCCGCCCCGTGCAGAATGCAATTTTGCCCTTGCCGTTGGACCTTGCACCTATGGTAGAGCCGGTCCTGTTGATAACGAGATACAAATTAAGATTACATTCAATGATAAACGTTCATTAGTTAATACAATTCTAATGTCTTTACCCCTAGTCTAGTCGTTCTTAACTCTGGTCAGTTGCTGCCTGTTGCTTGTCTCTTGCTGCTTGGCACCCGTTCTTTCTCTACGTTTCCGCACACAATGGCACCTGGGCATCATGTAATCTCTTCTTTTCCAATCCGCCTATTGTCTACGCCTCTTTTTTTAGGTTACTCATCTTTTAGTGACAGCCAACCATTTGTTCCAATTTCGTTATCTTTTCTTTGAGTGCAGAGCACTTCTAGAAATTTGATTATTTCATCTAACATTTCTAAATTATTTTTACTAATTTTCTTTGTGCTGTATTAATGTACTATTTTTGTTATTAGGTTCACCTCCTCATTTGCTTTGGTCATTTGAGAATAAAATTCTCCATCCCGGCCAGTCTCTCTCTCTAGAATGTATCTTCAAGGGCAATCCAAAACCTGAAATCTTATGGGAAATGAATAACATTGAAATCACAGTGAACAACCGACTTAGGATTGAGACCTATGGCATTGATCACGAGCAAACTGCAAGCAGATTGTCCATTGAAAATGTCAGAAGAGAGGACGGTGGAGTCTATCGTTGCACTGCGAAGAATACAGCTGGAAATACATATCATCATGAAAGAATTGATATATATGGTAAGTCTGCTGGAATTTTGAATTGCATATACTGTAGAAACAGCGGTTCTAATTTCTTTTCTTTTCATCATGAGAAAAATGAATAACAATCATCTATCTAAGTTTATATAAATTGAAGAAATTTATATCCCAGCATTTACATAATATGAAATTACTGCATGTCCATTGTATAAGCTCTGTTTGTTTATTAACCAGATGCAAAATCATCGGCCGTATTTAATACGAGGGGCACTCCAAAAGTAATGCAGAATATTTTTTTAAAATTTATTTTGTATTCTATGCCATTATAACTTGTGGAGGTCATAGAAACATCCTTTAGGAACAACATATCATTTTTCCACATAATCCCTGTCCCTTTCAACTGCTTACGCCACCTTGAGGGCGTGTATACCTGCACAGTAAAAGTCTTGACCAACACGTTTGAGGCACTGTTTAGCAGATGCACGAGGGAGTCCTTATAGTCCTGACCTGGCTCTATGCGACAACCATCTTTTTGGTAAACTGTTTGAAGATGACGACACTCTCATGCACGCTGCTAAATAGTGGCTCAAACGTGTTGGTTGAAACTTTTACCGTGCAGGTATATACGCCCTCGTTCCAAGGTGGCGTACGGCAGTTGAAAGGGACGGGGATTATGTGGAAAAATGAAATGTTGTTCCTAAAGGATGTATCTATGACCTCCATGTCACGCAGAAAATTGATAGTACGCAGTGGAAGATTAACGTTAAGATCCAAAAAGAAATTAAGAACACAGATAAACAGTATTGTGATTTAATGTAACATATTTATTTAACATTAAGGTAAGTAAGTTAACTGTCGTAGCCTCTAACACGAGGGTAACGGGTGGGTGCGTAGACCCTAAAGCAATTAAATTAGGAAGAATTCCCGAATACGTTCAAGGAAAATACATTTTAAAAAAATAAGTAATAATTTAACAAGGCGCATGGCCTTACAAAGCTCTGAGGCATAAGTGTAACCAAAACATGAACACTTCCAATTTAATAAACATAACTAGCGCCTATAGCTTAAGAAAATTAGAGTCACTTATTTACAGAGTTACAGGGGATGCTTCCCTTGTCGGAACTGGTAAAAAAAAAATCCTACTAATCAGTCCAGGCTGAGGAACCCTGCGCTCGTCAGCTTGACTGGCTTGCCGTATAGTGAGTAAAGTCTACATCTGCCTACCGTAAAGAAAACGGCGACGCAAAGCGTATGAGGCTCCGCTGCGGGCGGCACTATAACGAGCAAAATAAAAAGAATTAGGTATGAGACAAGTGATTGGGCTCAAAGCAAATGCTAACATTAGAGGCGTTATTCTTAGGAAACAAGTATCTATTGCACAGGGCTCTTTGGTGGTGGTGATACAATGTTTAATAAGCATAAGACTGAGCGGAATAAAAGGAAATAACGGAGAGAATAGTGGACTTACCAGAGTTATGGGCCAATGTAGCCGAAGCCTTCCGCAGCGAAGGCTCTTATCGTCCACGGAGCTACGAGACGTAATGGCTCGCTGTTGGCTTCCGTGAGGGCGGCGAATTCATCTCCCAATATTTGCACTGCTTCCTTAGGAAGTCCGTTAACCACTGTCACTGTTCCTGCCGCCGAGGTCGTGAAGAATTTGTAAAAGCAACCTGTCGCAATAGTCTCTGATAAGGTGACTTGCTGTAGATGGGCACTGGTGAAGCGATGCACTATACTAGCCGCAAATGGACGGAGACTCGGTCGGGGCGAGCCCTCCTCTTGCCCGGTGTGGGTTCCTGGCTTCGTAAACTCCGTGATAGCTAATGAAGATAGCACACACAGACGGTCGTCATTTAAACGCTGAAGCGATAACCGCTGTCCGTTTTCTTTGGGCTGAGGACCACTGTAAAAGACTGGCAAGTTTATATCATCATTAAATAATTTGCTCTCTCGATGCGGTTGGCTTCTTCTGTCACTTTTCTCTCTCCTGAGAGACTCTCTTTCTTGCCTAATTGCAGGCCAAGAATTTCGTGTCTTAAACCCATAAGACTGATGAGAGACATTTACGTCCTTACGATTCGAGCCCAGTCCACTTCTCTCAAATTTTCTTTATTCCCGCGCTCAGCTTTCGTCACCACGCCCTCTACGCTACGACGCTCCCTCTGCGCGCTTTTGCCATTATTATTATGGATAATTCCGCTCCTTTGCCAAATGTTGTTTGTCTTCCCAATAGATGGCATTCGCGCCTTCTTGTTCGGAGCAGACGACGCCCTCGCGCTCGCATCTTTCATCTCCAACAAGGCTCTCGCCATCATCGCTGCGTGACACTCCATAAGTTGTAAGGGTCTAGAATACAAAATAAATTTAAAAAATATATTGTGCATTACTTTTGGAGTGACCCTCATACATTTACAAACAGCGGTAATATTATTTAGCTGGTACGTATGGAAACGGTCGATTTGTTAAAAAGTTTTCCCCTTAGGATTTAGACAATATAATCTACAATTTAGTCTACACTAGTATTCAACCAGTATTTAATTTTAAATATACATGGTGTTTCTGAATGATGTGTACAAATTTTTAGGAAATGTTCCAGGGACCAAAACAAGCAGAAAATGTCATATGAAGATAGGGTCGAAAACGCTTTTTTCTACACTGGTGGACAAAAGTTTGGGAAGTCGTTGTTTTCCATGAAATTTCAACAGTAGAAACTTAATTTTTTATATGAGTTTACATGTAATAACAAACATTTATATGCAAGGAACAAAGTAAGGAAAAGTTCATTTGCCTATTACTTACAAGCAAACTGTCTAAACTCCCCTGGTCAAAAGTTTGGGATATGCGATTAATTTGGATATTCTATCATGATAAAAATTTTTTATTCGATTTCCTTCCATTGCTGTGGTAAAGGAAGCTTCAAAATGTTGACTGAGGCAGAAAGAGAACAAATTAAGACACTGTACGAAGAGCACAAGAACTTTAAAGTCGTGGCTAAACTGTGTCATGTTGGCTACAATACGCTTGTCCGGATTGTCAAAAATTTGAACAGAAAAACGGGGAAGAAAATGGAAAAATTGCATTAAAAGAAAGAAAAATCTGCTCTAAGCCGCAGGGAAAAATCGCGCATTAAATGCTACTGCAGAGCAGAAATTGCATCAGGCCACCTGGTCAACAGTTCTCGGATCCAACTCGGGCTCCAACTAGATGCTTCTAGGAGAACTATACGACGAGAACTTCAACGTCAGAACTTTTCCTACGAAGTAATTGCGAAGAAAATTCCGTTAACAAAAGTACAACAACAAGCCAGGCTGCAATTTGCAGAGAAGCATATTCGGGAGAGCACCAACTTTGAAACCGTCATTTTTTCCGATGAAAAACGTTTCAGTTTTGATGGGCCAGACAACACATGCAGTTATGTGGAACATCGTGGTACAAAAACGTCTGAACCTAAACGAGTGAAGCATCAAATGGGAGGTGGAGGTGTGATGGTATTGGGGGCAGTCTGCAGCACTGGAGAGCTAAAGATCCAGGTGGTTGAAGGCACTTATACTGCTGCCAAGTACTTACAAGATCTTCAGGATGGTGCAAGCAAAAATTTCGTAGAAAGCCCTGGATATGGCAACAGGACAACGCCTCTATCCATAAAGCACGCATCATTTCCAAGTTTTTTCAGGAAAACAACATCACTACTCTTGACTGGCCGGCTCGGAGTCCAGACTTGAACATAATTGAAAACATTTGGCACCTCATGAGCAAGGAGATTTACGCTGAACAGCAGTATTATTGTCGGGATGCTTTGATCAAAGCTATCCAGAATGCAGCGAAGAAAATTAATGCAAATGTAATCCTTAGTTTATTTAAATCAGTTCCAGGTCGGCTGTTAGACGTAGTTAAGCCAAATGGAGCACAGATTGTTTGTTAATTCACTATTTATTTTCTGGTTTTGCTTTATTTTGTGATGATACCCCAAACTTTTGACCAGGGCAATGCATGTAATAAGCTTGTAGTTATAAGCAAATATACTTTTCTTTATTTTGTCACTTGCATGTTATTGTTTGTTATTACATATAAACTCATATAAAAATTAAGTTTCTACTGTTGAAATTTCATGGAAAACAACGACTTTCCAAACTTTTGTCCACCAGTGTAGATTTTAAACGGTTTGAAGGTGTTCTGCTATAGACGAAATTAACGTTAAAGCGTTTAGAAGTTGCAAAGTGAGTGTTTTATTTCTATGGTATAATACTTTGCAACAATTTTCTTGTTGCCAAAGGCAAAAGCTATATCAAAAGCTGAAAATGGCCTCCGGTTCTTTGAATTGTCTTCTATTACAGGACACCTTCAAACCGTTATAACTCCAGAAAGAAGCGTTTTCGACCCCATATTCATATGACATTTTTTGTTTGTTTTGGTCCCTGGAACATATCCTGAAAGTTTGCACAGACCCTTAGAAACGCGCTATATGTTTAAATTTTGTCAAAATACACATTTAACAGAAGTAAGACTTTATCCAAATTATTACTGTCTTATAAAATTCATAAAATTTACAACATTCAAATATTTGTAGTGGTCTCCATATAATCATGAACGTTAACTACCATAACTTGAAAAGCTTTAAAATATTGACATGGCACTGATCCAAAAACATTATCAGTTACTTAATCAAAAACATTTTTCACGCTAACAGGCATCTTTCAAAATAAAAAATGTCCCTTAGTGTGAAAAATGTTTTTAAGTGAACTGATAATGTTTCTGGGTCAGTTCAAGTTGCGCACAGGAGAAGCGAATGGTAGCAGTCGGGAGATTTAAGTTCAGTTTTTTCAATTCAATATTGCTTTTTTTAAGTTCATCACTGATTTTCATTTACCGACGTATACTTTTAAATATTGTTTAAATATACGATGGTTGGCGCATAAGTCATGGCAATTATTTTTTTTCTTGTAGACATGTGAACGGATCACAAACGTATATGTGTCATGTGGAAGTTCTGCAGGCATAGTGTGTATGCAGAACAACAGATGGCTCTGTGATAGCTGGTAGTAGCGCAGCGAGGGCTGTGAAATCAGTCAGTCAGTGAGTGTCGTGCGAGATGGAAGTAACCCGTGTTGAGCAGCGCGCTTACATCAAAATTGGAGCACCCACCGTACCCTCCCGACATTTCGCCCTGTGACGTTGATCTCATTCGCAAGATTAAGGAACCACTACATGGTAGGCGGTTTGCAACACGAGAGGACATTGCTAATGCTGTGTGCCAACAGGTGACCCGATTCATACATAGTGCGGCAAATGCTGTGGCTGATGGATTCAGCGCCTCCCACATCGTTGGCAGCGTGTGGTGACAGTAGCAGGGAACTGGTATCTTCAAGAAAAAAAATAGTTGCCATGACTTTTGCCCCAACCCTCGTATATAAGTGCGCATTTTAAATTAGCAGTTCTAAATAAATATATTAATAGATTCACCTGCATGAAGTTGCATATTTAGGAGCTTAACATTCGTAATAGTTCAGTCTCCTATCCAGCAAAGTATGTTCATCGTTTTAATGAATATAATTAAATTAATCTATTTATTATTTCGTTTTTAGGAGATATTCTGGTTGATCAAAATATCAAAGTTCCAGTCACGGCCGACGAAACTGTTCAAATCGCATGCCCATTTCATGGCTATCCATTCAAATCCATCGCTTGGGAAAAAGGTGAATAAAATTTATTAAAAACTGAAATCATTGATTGAATAGCTTTCCAATGTAATTTTACATGAATATTAAAGAAACAAATGGTAATATGCCCCCCCCCCCCATTTTATGACTACCAGCTAATATCCCGCCCGAATAATCGCTTTTAGCGGCACGGACAGCAGCTAGACGTCACGGGAATGAGTCAGTAAGATTCTGGTAGGATTCTACTGGTAGCTGTTGCCATGCAGACTGTAAAGCATCCGGTAGCTGCTAAAGGGTACGCGTTGGTTATTCCATATCACGCACATGATGATTGAGGTGATCCCAAAGGTTCTCGATTGGGTTGAGGTCTGGGGAATTATAGGGTCAGGGTAGTACTTGGAACTCTTGGTCATGTTCCTCAAACCACCCCTGAACGATAGCAGCCGTATAACACTTCGCATTGTCTCGCTGGAACGTGCCATCCCCCTCTGGGAAGACAGTCGCCTTGTATGGGTGTATTTGATCTGCAATTATGGATAAATAACCGAATCGGTTGAGAGTGCCTTCCACAGGTATCAATTGGCCCAGACAATGCCATGAGAACACTCCGCACACCATGGGTGCTTCTAAAAAACTCTCTCCCGTCGCGATTGAGCTTGATCGTTGATGATCAACGTGAGCACGGCATCTAAAAATGACAGAACGCTCGCCATGGCGCCTCTAAAAACTCCCCGATCTCATCGTCATGTTGGGAACGCTCAGGATCAATGTTATCTTATTTCCAATGTGACCACTTCGCGTTGCCTTGCTTACTTTCACTACTTTCGCTTTCCAATAATGGCCGACAGTGAAAGCGTATCCCACCTCGAAGTCTGTTTGCAATGCGGTTTATAGTTTTGTAATGAAAATGAAGGGACAGAACAGATCAAGATACACGATAGGGGCGAAGGAGTTGAAGATTAAAGCGAAGAAAGCTTTATATATTTTACTTTTTTAATTTTTCTCTTAGGTTTCGAATTTTCTTTAAACTTTCGTTTTTCTCGTAGGTCCACTCTCGTATTTATGGTCATTAAAGTCTAATAAATCCCCACCAGATTATAATATTGTACAATAATTAATAAATAATTACACTTAAAACAGAAAGTTTGAAAGCATAACAAGTTTCTGTGGCAGTTACCTCTTATTTACCGATCGGGCTGTTATCGCGATGCCCTTGGGTCAAAAAACTTCACGAGCGAGTTAATAGATCGCGCGCGATCGGGAGTAAACAGTCACATGATTGAAAATGAGCGCCCGAGAGTTTTTAGAAGCACCCCATGACGCTGCCGCCACCAGCCTGGATTCGTCCAACAATGGTTGCAGGATGCATGTTCTCGGAAGTTTCTCGCATCACCCGCCAACGGCCGTCACTTCTATGCAGCAGAAATCGTGACTCATCGGAGAAGAAAACCTTTTTCCATTCAGAAGTGGTCCAGTTTGGGCAAATTGAAGTCGTTTTCATGCGATGAACCTTCGTCAGCATGGGTGCGGTGATCATCCGTCTGCTCCGGAGGCCCATATGTCGCAGAGTCCTCTGTACTGTGGTTTTAGAGACATGTCTGGTAGCACCCTCGTCGTTGGTTTGAGCGGTAAGTTGGTCTACTGTAGCTCTTCGGTCGGCCTTCACACACCTTCGCAGCTGATGCTCACCTCTCTCATCAATGGAAAGTCATATCTCAGGGTGATGCATTTCATTTGAGACATCGAAATATGTCGAAAAGAATGCATCGTTAGGAAAAAAGTCCGAAAAAAGTTAATATTTTCGATGGAGTCAGTCCGAGATGGGTCGGAGGGCAATTTTGAAATGTCAACTGGGAATCCATATTTTACATTGCATATTCGGATTTTAGGTCAAAAATTATCCAGCGTTTATCTGAAATATTCTTTTCGATTCATGATAGATGGCGCTGTAATTGGCAAAATTAAATAATTACACCCACTGCCATTAGATCCTGATGCTTCACACATTTTCACCATAAGGCCACCACATGAACACTACTTAGGAAATTACGGGTTCCGATTGAAAAAAAAAAAAAACGAAGTGTAATTTACGTAAAGCACTCTCATTAAACAGTGCTTTAAATTTACGACAAATATTGCGACATTTACGAGGTGCTACTCAAAATTCCGAGAATTTTCTTTCACCAGAAGTACGAAGCAGAAAACGTACCTTTCACCCTTATTTCCGCTGTCCGGTTCAAAGTAGTCACCACCGGCACATTTGCAACGATCCCAGCGCTTTTCCCAATTTTGCAAGCACTACTGGAAGTACGAAGGATATAGTGTTTTCCAGACCAGTTGCAATTCCACTTGGATATCTTCAACAGAGTCAAAACAGTCGCCTTTCATTTTAGAGAAGAGGTAGAAGTCGCAGAGGGCTAGGTCAGGAGAGTAGAGAGCCCGTTGCCATTTTTTTTTTTCTTGCCTGGAATTCCTTCACAACAAGGGAGGTTTGTGCGAGCGAAAGGTCATGTTGAAAGTGTGACGTATATGGAATTATGCTAATTGTCCGCCATTAACAATAACACCCCTTTTACGTCTCTCATCCCAACTCGTATCACCCGGAGTTGCACCTTACCTGTAATCGCATAGTGACTTGACTTTATAACCCAAAAAACTAGAATATTTGTGGCCGCAATAACTTCGTAACCCCCTTTATAGACAACTAAACTGAGCCCCCCCTTTATCCCGTCTTAATTAGGATTACGAAAACTGGAAACATGGAAGATGTCATAAGAAAATAAAGAACGTTTTATTTAGCAAAATTTAACATAATTTGATTAACCGAATTGAAGTGAACATAAGCTAATCATGATTAAGTAACTAAGCCTTTGAGTGGCACAAAAAAAAATGATGCACATCTTAAGAAATTATAAAGACACCTAACGAAACAATAGAAATCCCTACCCCCAAAAGTTTATTCCCCAGTTATGCATAACTTAAAAAAATTCCTTCGATGAAACACTGTCCAACACACATACTGCAGTTCTAGTTCGCAATTTTTTTTACTTAGCTGTATTCCGTGTCAGAGTTCCGCTCAACATCACGCTAGGCCAATGACGCACATCTGTCTCCAAGGGACTCGTGTTCCCCACCGCTGCCGTCGTTGTCCGCTCCTCCTTGCTCGGTCCGCCTGGCTTCCAATCCGCTACGCCGCTTAGTACCCCACGACGTGCCCACGAATCACCTTGCCAGCGCAGCCTCCCGCCGATTTACTTCTAGACGTCCGACAGCCGGTGGATCCTACTATCGCCTCGGAGGCGTAAATGCATCTCCGCCGTCGCTGTTGCCTCACAGGCTCCATTGCCTCGTGGTCGCTGTAGCCCTTTGCCGTGGCCGTCATGCGTCTTCCAAGTTACGCACATCAGTTAGGCCTCCACGCCGAGGCAAACCGAGACCTAACTCTACCACCTGCTGCACAGTCACATGGTATCTTGCTCCAAAGTCTGTCCACACGTCTTGTCGTCGCTAGTGTTGTGTCTCGATTGTCCCTTAAGAATTTTTTCTCTTTCCACACGTTTTTCTTTTTAAAAGTCCCGCAGAAATATCGATACATAATAAAGTAGCCAATCGGCGTTTCAGGTGCTCGCTCCCACACCTGCTCCCTTAATCCCTATGACTAATCACCACCTCCTCCCTTTTCTTATCGGTAAAATTTCTTCCCGCCAAAACTAACAAGACAAAGGGCTGGGAACGAGGCCTAAAACACCGACTGTCCAAAGCAAAAAAAATAATAATTCCTGTATACAAAATTTTACAGAATGAATATCCAAAAGAAATAACGTTATCTTTTACAATGAGAGCGACGTGTTTTAGTTGCCAAATAAATATTAGGAGTTAATCTTCCATGCCGCCTGTTTTAGTAATAGACAAAATAAAAAAAAGACAACGCATGCTTGGAAACTTATTCCAAACATGTCGTGACATATTCTAATATGTCACAAAAGTATTCAAATTGAGCTCCAGCTGGTATATAACGCGGTCAAGGAATTACTTTCACTTTCTTAGTAATTTAGGTATGACAATTTTCCAAGATATCAAAAAACGGATGTTTTATATCAAGAATTCTTTGCTTTGTCAGAATTCCGCATTAAGGAAAAAAGTCACTATTTGCTATACAATTCTACGAGAGTAAATCGAAAAGTCTTTGTATCTATTTTTTATTTTAATGCAAACGAATTTAATGAAAATACTATACAGGATGACCCAAACTTATCCAGCATAATTGTTTAGAAACATTGTGTGGTTCAAATGGAACAATTACATCTAATTTCGATCGTGTGTGAGATATCGATGTTTGTCTATTTTCTTGTAGAGTTGTTAAAGCAAATAAATAAAACATTCGAGAGTGCACATCACTCACTTTTATTCTGCATACTGACAGAACATCACATTGAACTACAAAACAAAACTAAAATGATACAAGGCATAAGAATAAGAACAAAGTAACAAATCAATGTCGAGGAAGCCCCTCAAATGATTGCCCCCAGCTCCAATTATATCTTCGGACAACTGAGCTGGTAGCTGCCACAATTTGGTCTGGTGTAATTGCTCGACTACAAGCTTGAATGGATGCAATGAGCTCATCTCTGGTGGTGGGCAGATTGCTGTATTCCCTACAGAAAAAAATCTAATGGGGTGAGGTCCGGTGATCTAGGAGGCCAAGCCAGTGGACCACCTCTACCATCGCGTACAATCTGCTGGCTTCTGCAGCGTTACTAGCAGCAAACCCATGGTAAAAATGAATGCCCGCATATCCTTCATTTGTGAAAGCAAACGGCATAATGAACTTCGACGTTGTGTTGCACAATATGAGCAACTGCTCAAATCAATCGCGAAGTCAATAAAATACCTTCACACATGTTACAAAATACGACGATTCCTCTTTCTGTCTGGCATATGCAAAACAGGAAGAGTACATTTAAGAATAAATAGGTAAACCTACGTTTTTTCCTTTGAAAATTCTCTAAATAAAAGAAAATAGATAAACGTTGATATCTTACACACGATCGAAACTAGACGTAATGTTTATACGACATTTTTTGTTCCATTTGAACCAGACTATGTTCCTAAACTAATTATGCTAGATAAGTTTGGGTCATGCTGTATATACATCTTGTACTGCACTACTTTCGCTATCTTTCCACAAATTCTCCTAGCCTTTGGATGCACTTTTTCCATCGCATGATGAGCTTCTCATGCCCGATGTAAAACATGATCGGCTATCTTCACGTCCTCATCACAGGTGAGGTGTTGCCCTGCCAGGAACCTCTTCAGTGGTTTAAAAACATGGTAATCACTCGGAATAAGGTCGGGGCTGTAAGGGAAATGGCGAAGCATTTCCCAACCCCACTTGTGAAGTTGAGTCACAGTGCGAGTCATTCTTTTGCACGACAATGCCCGCAACCGGATCAGCGTGTCGCAGAACGCATCTGCAGTGATGATGGAGCTGTGCGGCGTGAACTCGACTAGGACAGGGCCTTCACTATCCCAGAAGAGGGTTAGCATGATTTTATTTTTGGTTTAGATTGCCCGGAATTTTTTGCAGGTGGCAAAAGGGTTGCTTTCACATCATGCTTTGCTGCTTCTAGGGTGAAGTGAAACCCAGGATTCATCCCCTGTCACAATTCTGTCTATAAAACTGTTATCTTCGGGCTGGTAACGTTCCAAATTGTCCAAACTCAAGAGCACTCGTTGTCCCTTCTGCTCTTCATAAGCATTTTCAAGCAGACACTTTCCGAGAGCACAAGCACTCATGCATAATGTCGTAAGAAATCTCCTTGAGATGCAGCCATTGATTTCCTGTCACTAACTCATCCACACGATTGCTGATGAATGTAAACGGCATTTCAGCCTTGGCACAACAAAAAAAGGATGATGCTTTGCTGCTCGTAGGCAGTGGACCGTTGCAGATGACCGGCCATGTTGGAAACGTCTACCGCTGCGACATCTGGAGGCGGGAGAGCTGAAAATTAACACCGAAGGGTTGCCAAAAGATTTTTATACTACACTACTGTTTATAAAAATCGCAACACCCTGATGGAATGGTCTAA
>JAHWFO010067802.1:0-13183 GCA_023313115.1 Rhysida immarginata
AATTGAATGAAGTTGAGTTGTCGGATTTACCCGACGTTCTCCGATCGATTTTCGATCGTGTTTTCGACCAAACCCTGCGAGGAAGACGTTCAGAATATGACCATGCACGTGTCGTAATCCGAGCACCTTCTTTGCATGATGCCGTGAATTTACGGTTTGGTTTGATCGATGAATTCACAGGGGAGAAAGTTCTGGAAGCTTTGCAGAACTTGGAGCAATCAAAGGCTGGTCTTTTAATGGATGATCAACTTGAGTTGAATGTGGTTCTCCTTCACCGCCCCCGTCCTGCAACGGGTAATGTAGATCGTAATGCCGTTCGAGTCGAAGACCATTTGTCTTTAAAGTCTTCGGTCGTTCGGATAAATAATTCTGATGCCTTGTGTTTACCTCGGGCACTGGTCGTGGCATTGGCACACGAGGAGTGGAAATTGGCAGAGAAAAATAAATTACCACCACACGTTGTTAAAACAAAAGAAAATGAATATCTATCTTTACGCCGCAGTCGTAATAGTTTTCAGGAGCGTAGGGCACTTCATTTATGTACAGAGGCAGGCATTGATCCCGAGAATCCCGGTAGTCTCGAGAGTCTTGAAAAATTTCAGACATTTTTAGCAAATAAAAAGAATGCCGAAATTGTTGTGCATACTTGCGCTCCTGATTACGAGATATTTTATCCACATCAATTTCTCGAACCACGCCCACCTATTACACTTCATTTAATATTACAAGATAACCATTTTGGGGTCATTACAAACCTGTCGGGTTATTTAGGTAAGAGGGGGTTCTGCGAGCGTTGTGGAGCAATGTTTCACAACTCTCAGCAGAAAAAATTCCATCTTTGCGGTGGAAGGTGTGGTACATGTGGGGGTCAACACATGCGATCTTTAAATTTTGATTATAAATATTGTAATATTTGTAATCGATTCTTTAAAGGTTCTGTATGTTTTGACACCCATTTAAAGCCACACGAGTGCATTAAATCCGGTGCTTCACACAAAAGGTGTGCTACATGCAAATGCATTTATGAAACTCAGAAAGGTCACGTTTGTAACGAGAAATTCTGTATTCGTTGCTATGGACAGCATGAGCCTGGCCTCTGTTTTGTTTTGACCGGGAAAGAAAACCAGTCTCGTTCCAACAACAAAAAAGAAAAAGACAATGTTCAGCGATATGTTTTTTTTGATGTCGAAACTAAGACAGATGCTGAAACAGGAGAGATACAACCTGTTCTCGTGGTGATGAGTTACCGGGACGAGTCCGTGGGTGGAGACTATGTCTTTAACGTTTTCCAAGGCGAAAATGCTATGGATAAATTCCTGGATTTCTTATTCACAAAACCTTTCCGTCAAAAAGGCACACACCCTACATTTACCAATGCAACTGTGTTTGCTCATAATTTACGATCGTTCGATGGTATGTTTGTTTTGCGATACTTATTTAAACACGGCGTCTCACCAGACGTAATTTACAGAGGTTCAAAAATTTTATACATCGGGGTAAAAGAAATGAAAATTAGATTTATAGACTCCCTCTCATTCATTACGCTTCCTCTACGTGAATTTCCACGAGCATTTGGAATTTCTGAAACAAAGAAAGGTTTTTTCCCGTTCGCACTCTTGAACAAAACCAGTAATTACAAAGGTGCATTACCTGCCATTGAATTGTTTAAACCAGAAGAAATGAAACCTTCTGTGTTTGAGGAATTCAAACTCTGGTATGTAGCTGAAAAGTTACATGTTGGAGACGAGTGGGACATGATGAAGCAACTCGTACAATACTGTAAAAGTGACGTCCAACTACTTAGAGAAGGTTGCAAGAAATTTGCTTCCATCATGTTTGATTTTACAGGTTACAATCCTTTCCTCAATGACGTCACTATTGCTGGTTTTTGTAATCGAGTGTTACGAGAGAAGTACCTTAGCATTCGCTCCATGGGTATTGTTCCAGCTGGTGGTTATACCAGTCGCAGTCGTCAGAGTGTAAAAGCTCTGAAATGGCTGGCATGGGAGCAATTCCAACATCCACAATCTCGAATTTCATCGGCCGCAAATGGTTTTGAGCGCCGTGTCGGTCCTTACTTTTTGGATGGGATAGATGACGATCGCAAGATCGTCTTCGAATTTATGGGATGTTTTTTCCATTCCTGTCCAAAATGCACATTGCCATATGCTCGTAGCGTTCATGGTAATCTCAATAATGCTGAGAATTTCCAGCGAACGCTCGAGCGTCTCAGTTTCCTGAGGCAGGAACTCCCAGACCACACATTTAAAGTAGTCTGGGAATGTGAATTTGATGAGAATTTGAGACACGATGTTGAAATGGCTAAATTCTGTAAGAACCACCAGGTAGAACAGAATCCTTTTATTTCACCTAGAGATGCGTTTTACGGAGGGAGATGCGAAAGTTTCGCAGCTGGGTTGGTCGAAGCGACAGAAAGCGAAAAGCTTTCTTATTTAGATTTCACGTCGCTTTATCCATATGTTAATAAGTATGGTACTTATCCTAAGGGCCATCCAGAAATAATAGTTTCCAATTTTAATAGATCCCCTAATTTTTATTTTGGGTTGATCAAAGCCACAGTATTGGCACCACGAGACTTATTCCTTCCCGTGCTTCCTTACAGATGCTCAGGTCGTTTGTTTTTCCCACTCTGCAGAAGTTGTGGCGAAGTACAATCGAAAGATTTATGTAGTCACAATGATGCAGAGCGAGCATTGACAGCGACTTGGTGCACACCAGAATTTTATCTGGCTCTCGAGGAAGGATATAAAATAGTAGAAATTTTCGAAGTTTGGAACTACAAAGAGAAGTTCACATATGACAGAGTTCATGGTAAAACCCATTTCTTTTCTGAATATGTGAATACCTTTATTGGCGGAAAAATTCAAAGTTCTGATTGGCCTTCGTTTGCTCAAACAGAGAGCCAACGACAGGCCTTTTTGAACCACGTACAACAACGGGAAGGAATAACCCTCGACGCCACCAAATTTGAAAAGAACCCTGGCTTACGATCCATCTGTAAGTTATGTCTGAATAATGTTTGGGGTTACCTCGGATTAAACGAGGATTTGAAACAGTCTACAAAATTCGTTAAAACTTACGCTGAATTCTTCAAAATTTTCAACACTCCATCTCTGGAGGTGACTGACCTCGACATTGTGAGTGAAGACGTTGTACTCATTTCATACAAAACCATTCATCCAACTGTGCACGAAAAAGGTAATGTAATCATTGCCTCATTCGTTACATCTTTTGGTAGAATGGAGTTGTATCGCAAGATGAAAGCCCTCGGAAAAAGAGTCAAATATTCAGATACAGACTCAATTATTTTCATGGAACCATTTGACCGTGAACTCCTCCCACGTGGTTCAAACCTAGGGGAGTTGACAGATGAAGTTGCCGATAAGTACGGGTCAGATGTGTTTATACAGAAGCTCGTTGTGGTAGGAGCTAAAAATTATGTCTTGTACTTTTCTAATGGTGATACCGAGCAGAAGTGTAAAGGCATCACACTTACGAGAAGTGCAAGAGAAATTTTAACTCCTGACGCAATTGAGGGACTCGTACGAGGCAACAGTTTGTCAGCAACTTTACAAGTCCCGGTAACTTTTAACCTAGTCCGAAATAAAGTGACAGCGGGTTTGTTTAACAAACCAATAACGAAAACATTTCGCTGTACGAACGAGAAGCGATTCTCAAAGGGAGATTTAACAATAAATTACCCATATGGTTACACAGGACCTTTCTGAGTATTCATTTTCATTAATTTAATCGTTTACTTTCATGTCAAACATTTATTTTTACACACACACACACACACACACTGTTGGAAAGTCGTCATTTTTCTCTCCTTCGCCGATGTAAATAGTATTTTATTTTTTTTTTTTTGTCACTTGTAAAAAAAAAAAATATATACCAATGTAAAACGATGTAGATAGTATTTTTATTTTTTCTTCACTTGTAAAAAAAAAAATATATATATATACCAATGTAAAACGATGTAGATAGTATTTTTATTTTTTTCTTCACTTGTAAAAAATGTAATTTCATCCAATTCATTTCTTTTTTGTATAATGTTTAACAGAAAAAAATGTATGTTTTTTGTGAGAAAAAAAAAAAAATAAATGTGTTAATAAAAATTATCATTTTTCCAAAGATAAATGAAGTTGTGTTCTTTTTTTTGGGATTATTTCTTTAATTTTTATTTATTTAACTTTCCATTCAAAAAAAAAAAAAACTTAAGATGTTTCGAGAAATATAGAGTGGGAAGTTAAATAAATAAAATTAAAGAAATAATAAAGTCAAAAAAAAAAAAAGAAAATAATAAAGTTAAAAAAAAAAAATAAATAAATAATAAAAAAACTTATGATTTGAGAAATATAGAATTAAACTTTATTTTTTTTGAATGGAAAGTTAAATAAATAAAATTAAAGAAATAATAAAGTCAAAAAAATAATAATAATAATAATAATAAAGTTAAAAATATAAATAAATAAATAATAAAAAAAAACTTATGATTTGAGAAATATAGAATTAAACTTTATTTTTTTTTTTTAAATGGAAAGTTAAAGAAATAAAAATTAAAGAAAAAATCAAATAAAAAAAAAATTAAAAATAAAAATAATAATAATAAAAAAAAAAAAAAAAAAAAGAAAATTAAATAAAAAAAAATTATATAATAATAATAACATAAAATGAGGAATAAATTCACTTCAAGAAGAAATGTTTTGCCATTTTACAAACATCACACCAATTGTTAACATGGAATTAATGGCCTCTGTGAAATTTACTCAGTGTTTTTCAGCACTTATAGCTGGTAGTAGCGGAAGTGGTAAGTCAACTCTTGTTGCTGAATTGTTGAAGTATCAGCACGAGTTGATTGAGCCACCACCTACAGAAATAATCTATTGTTATGGAGCACTTATACCCCCAATTGTAAAAAATTTAAACCTACCTAACATCACATTTCATGCGGGGTTACCTGATGAAAAGATGGTGCATGAACGTATTCCGGAGCATGCACTCTTGATTTTGGATGATTTGATGAATGAAGTTAAAGAAGCTGAAATCATCGAAAAGATATATACACGCTATAGCCATCATTTAAATTTTTCAGTTGTTTTGATCACTCAGAACCTCTTTGCACATTCAAAAATTATTCGTACTATAAGCTTGAACACACAGTTCATCTTTCTCTTAAAATCACCTCGAGATGTCGGACAGATACGAACCCTTGCAACACAGACTGGATATGGTCGTCTTTTAGTCGAAGCTTTCAGTGATGCAACACGTGAGCCACATAGTTATCTACTCTTAGACTTGACACAGACATGTCCTGACGTCATCAGACTTCGTAGTAAGATCTTTCCTCACGAAAGGCCGATTATTGTCTATACGGATAAAACCCGCATTTAACAACATATCAATTCATTTACCCGTTAGAACGCAGAGTGTACATATTACAATGATTCCACTTGTAGTGAAACACCGACATTTTCTCGGGACCTTGAAACATGCTGAACCCAGACGTCGGAAGGTTTTAATGCAACATGCCACTTTAAATCAAGTGAAAGCCTTGTGTGAAATTTGTCATAACATTTTACATAACAAGGTCACGTGGACACCGCGAATAAGAAAGCACATGAAGAAGATAAAAGGTTTGGCACATAAGAAGATTTCATTACGTGTAAAGAAGTCTTTTCTAAACCAACGCGGAAACGGGTTCCTTCTCCCTCTACTCCTCGGTACCGTAGCAGGACCAGTGCTTAACAAACTACTTCGCTGAAACAATAGAGATGCTGAAGTACGTGTTACTCCCATCTCACGAATATAATAGACTCATTAACACACAACTACAGCATCAGCCCGATGTGTTACCTTCCATTTCAAAAGTCAAAGAGGAAGACGAGATAGTTGGATCTCTTAAAAAACGTGAAAAGCAATTGGATAGACAGATCAACGAGATTTTAAAAACTCAAAATTTGAACATTCATCAGAAATTAGAGCACTATTTAGATACATTGCAGAAATATCTTAATGTAAAGAGACGTGAAGAAAGTGAACCTATACAACAGAGTCTACCACTGCCTCAACCATTAACCCCTCAAACTTACCTGTCATCAGTACAGTCGCCATTACCAACACCTCCTGAAATGTCTCCAAATATCATACCACAGCAACTCGTCTCTACCCCTGAATTCCGTGCGTATTCAAGAAGAAAAGGAAACCTTGAAGATGATGATGATGATGATGATGATGATGATGATGATAAGCCAATAAGTCTCCTTCTTGCACAGAGTGCGAGACAAAAACATTTATTCAAATATTTGCAGAAGTATCCTGAAATTATCAAGTGGAATGAGCGGGGGACTGTCTCCATTAAAGACAAATCGGTACGGGGTTCACAGATCACCAGCCTGATCAATGACGTATTATCCCCCTCTATCAATCAGAAAAATCCTCCTGTAGGGCAGAAAAGATTCATAAAAGCACTTCAAGAACTGGAAATACCTAAAGAATTGATCGTAAATCCCTTGTATCAGTTAGAAATACAAAAAGGGAAGGGAAATTACAACTGTCTGTCTAAACAAAGAAGAAGAAACGGTGCACCAGGCATCCGGTGGCTAACTTACAAATGAGTGTAAAACTCTTTTTATGAAAATTAAATTTGTAATACTTTCATTTTTAAAAAATGAATAAAATGTTTTAAATGAAAGAATTCTTTTGTCTCTGAAATTCATTTATTTCCTAAGTAAATCTTTTATTTTTCTTATTAAAACAAATTTTATATAAAAAATGTTTTTAAAATAAAATAAGTGACAAACAAACATTGACTCAGTTTACTAAACATTTTTATTCGGTTATAATGAATACATAAAATTGATTAAACATCGATTACAAAAAAAAATAAAAAAAACATGATTAAATATTAAAATTTAATTTAAGGGAGGGCGACAGCACTGAATCCATTTGGATTTTTGACAAGTTTTATTTTCGGTCCTGTGAGCCAATTCATCCGAAATAAATTCATATTTCACGATGAGGTCATTTAGAAACAGTTCATTTGTATAAGTTCCGTAAATGATATCCTCCATCGAATGACCTCTAGCTGCAAACTTTAGAACATGTAGGCAATGGTGTCCACATGTATCCTGTGTAGGGTGTTGAACTTTTCTGATGTTGTATATCCAGTTTTCAGAATGTCGATACATGAACGTATGAAATTGTTTTAACGGTGCTAGACCAAATGAATCAAAGTAAAATGCTTGGGAGGAGGTGGGTATGTAAAAAGCAATCCAATGTGTTCCAGGTTTACTTGAATCATCTGTATTCGCTACGAGCAAAGATGGATAGGTTGGTTTGAGATGTGTGACCACATCTGCAGGGTGAACGCCTCTTGAGAGCGGACAAGTGAAGGAATCTCGCTCTAGAGCTTTCCAGATTTGTTGTGTATCCATTCAACTTAATTTGTGTAATCAAATGTGACAACACGATCCTTATTGATTTCTAATAAGTTCTGATACTGGCAGTATGCAATCAGGTTAACAGATTCGGGTAGAGGATCTGTGAATTGAACTTCCACACTAAGCGTACCGTTACGAATCAGATTAAAACGGTCTGTATAATAATTTCTATCGTTAGAAAGATCAAAAGCTATGATCGTATATCCACCTGCAAAATCTGCTTGAGTTAGTCCGTTGTCTCTATCTTCGCGCCAGATTCCAAGTGCCTTCAGGGTATGAACAAACTCACGTAAGTAAGAACCATTTGCAAAATTCGGAGTCAAAGGGTGTAGCGGTATTGCTTGTGTATCCAAAGACAGCGAGAAAAATGAAAGATTGAAATGTTGGAAGTTGAATGGATTTGATTTAAAAGCTCCATTCTGTGCTTCACTTGTGACAAATGCAAAAATCAATCGTGCAGGAATCTGGCCTGTAATTAAATTTTGTATGACATGATTTCTGGTACCTGCAGAGATACTTGACGATCGCATTTCAACACGTCCAATTGGGTAAAATGCATTCGTGGTTTGCAAAGTTTTAGCATGGGCCAATAAAGTAGCAACATTAACTTTAACCCGTTCTATATTTAGTGTGGCTTTTCGAATTGTAATCTGATAATTTGGATTGACAGCCGTATCTGACATCAGAGCAAATGTGGGTTTACTTCTGTATAGTCTCAGACGAAGATCAAGAGAGTTTAGCATCAATCGACTTTGACGGAAAATGTCTAAATGGAGAGGGCCCTCTAAATAGTAAACACCATATCGAGCAAGACTTTTTCGTAACTTTAAACCGTTGTTCTGATCATCGACATTATCCATTTTTCCACTCGTATCTTTACAAAACCCAGCTGTTGTGAGCTGAGTGTTTTTAGAGGCCTGTCCATAGTTCAAAAGAGTTTCGAAATAAGCCCTGTAAGGGTATAAGTTGTTGCTATGGCTGACGAGTGTGTCACCTAGATAGCAATCAATCTGTGAAAAAAGGGAGTTTAAGAATAAGTTCACAGGACCCGTTTTATCACCAGGTGGTAAAGGTACATCTCCTTTATTAATGATGACTTCTAAACTTAAAGTAGATTGATCGAGGTCAATGTAAAAATCTGCCAAACCTGGTACAAAGAATTCAATCGGGCTATCTTGGTTAATGATGGAAGTTGGTTGGTAACCGATGACATGACGTTTTTCCTGCTGGCCACTTGTATGGGGTATAGAGAAAATATCTAAATCACTGTTCAGGCATTCTGTACTCAACTGATGTATCATTGAAGCCATGGTTGTGTTAGCCAAACACAGAGGATAAAGAACGAATGTTTAAAAAGCGCTTAGAATGGTTATTCTTCTTCTTCCTCTTCTTCCTCTTCTTCTTTGTCTTCTTCTGAGACTTTGTAACACGATGCACCCTGCCTCTTCTTTTCTTATTCAACAGGAGCGCTTTGAGGCTGTTTATTCTCGGTCTTTTAGCTGAGGAATGAGTTGATGTTAAGGAAATTCGTCTTTTAACACGGCCTTTGCCTCTTTGGATTCTGGAACTCATTTCCTGTAAAGCACTACCTCCTGCCTCTCTCAAACGAGATGCTAAAGATTGTTTAAGATCCTGACCATGCATCACGTCATTAAAAACTGAAACACCACCTTTTAGAGCATGCCGACCAAGAATTTTACCCACTGACTTGAGTAGTGGAGTTGCAAAACGAAACAGATTTGTAAAAACAGAACCTAAACCACTACCTCTTTGAAAAGGAGTGCCTTTGAAAACTGGGAGTCCTTGACCTCGCTGAATTAAATAATAACGTAAAATCGCCTCTTGACTCGGATGATATGGAACATGCATTTTGAAGGTAGGTAGTATTCAACGTCAAACAATAACAGTGGAGACAAATACTTAGGCGTCCGTACCCTATAACTGTCTCTTACGGAAATGCAATTTGACAACCGTCTTACCGGTTAAAAATGATAACAAATCACCATGATCTGAATGTACAGCGATTTCAATTGTGTCAAAGACTTTTTTGCTCAATGGGTAGTAATCGGGTGTAGGGAAAGTTTGATAAATCACTTCGCGCCTAGCGTGTGATATAGGAATAATGCGCAGGAGTGGTGCAAAAGTGTTACCAACAACTTGGTGTTGTATGATATCAGTGTACAGGTAATAACTATGGATCCCACGTGTAAGATCGATTGGGATCAAACCTTCGCCTTGTCCGAGTTCCTTATCGAAATCATCAGGCTTTAAGCCCAATGTGTAACACAACCCCTCACTAAAACTAATGAAGCGCCCCTCTGTACATCGGAATTGAAAGCAGTTGTTAGGTGTGAGACTGATGTTGTAAAAGGACTTTTCTACTTGTGGTATCAATTTCACCAGTGCATCAACAATGTCGCTACGATTATCATAATACCCCTCGGGAATTTTTAAGATGTACTGTTCTGGAGTGTCAGGCAGAACAAAAATAACACAGCTGATAAATCCGTCATCTGTGTCGTTTAAGGACATAGTAATAGGCGTTTTCAATTTCTTGTTCAGAAACCTAGCCGGTATAAATCCATTGTTGTCAGCTGCTGGGAATTCGATGAACTGTGTTGAGGACCCCGTAAACAATACAAGATCATCAACAATCTTTGTCTCGATACCCGCCGTCTTAAATCTATCTTTTAGAAAATCAATTGCGGCTACCCTATTTTGCAGTTTGGTACTCTTAAATTCAACAATTTTTTGGTATAGAGGTGCCGACTTGGGATACCTAAACGTAACAGAAAAATCGGATACCCACTTAAACGACCGGTTGTAATCCGGAGTTAGAGAGAAACGGTCCTCGTAGAAAATGTTTGGCGAAACATTGAACAACTTACAGAATTCGGGCGTGTTAAAGCGAATCCCGACATTCAGCGGCAAACTCACGATGATATTGTGGTCTAAAGAAGGGTTATGGTAAATGAGAACATCTTTCAAATAGGCTTGTAACACCAATTCAACTTCGATTATGAAAGTCGAGAATGTCGGAGTTCTTACTGGTGAAACAATGCTGAAATCAATTTGTTCATCTATGTGATCAACCTTGAAACCTATTTTAAACGAGTTGTTCACATTTGTAACATTCTTGAAAAGTGCAGGGAAATGAGCTTCAGTTAATCCGACTTCCCATTCACCTTGGAATTGTAATGTACGTGGTAACCGTGTGATAAAATGTGATGTTGTGTTTACACGTTTTGTATCAGTAGGCGTGTTTGAAGGTAGTGTCACATAGAAATCAGAGCCCTCATACATGGTGGCTTATCACATTCACAACTGATGAACTGTGTAACTCGTCAAACATTAAAAAGGTCAGAATCGGCGACCCAGCTGTTCATGCTGTCAGGGTAATGCAACCATTTGACAAAAGCTTCTCGTACTCCTCTTCTTGTACGCCAACGTAAAATTCTTTCGATGGTAAACACTTCTGGTTTTTTAACTCGTTGTAATTCAGCTTCGTAAAAAACTCCTGCAATCTCCTCGCCATTCAAATCGGTAATTTTATATACAACTGGTTTTCTATGAATGATTTTTGACACTTGGAAAATTTCGTAAGTCCAATTTTCCAAATAACCCTTTTCAAAAATATTTTTAACACGTGAAATACGAACATAATCACCAATTTCTAGTTTTGGTGTGATACGCGGTGCAGCATTGTAATAACGACGCAGTGTCAACCACACATCAGATTCATTCTTAAAGTTCACATTGGCAGGTGCCAATCCTATCGAACGGTGTACACGCGTGTTGTAACTCTTTACGAGTTCAGGTAAAACATCAATGTATCTGTGATTATTGGAAAAAGTAAAATATTTAAACATTCGCGTCTTCAATGTCCGGTTGAACCGTTCAACCACTGCAGCTTTGACATCACTTTCTGTTGCAAAGAAAACGATGTTGAGACGTTTAAAGTAATTTTGAACGTGTTTATTTAAAAACTCACGACCTTTATCACTATTCACTTTTAGAGGAACGCTACCACGTTTGAAAATTTTTTGAAAAGCAGATTGGAGTTCGACACCCGTCTTTGTTCTTAAAGGAATAACCCATGCAAAACGAGAGAACACATCAATGCAGGTAAGTAGAAATTTAAAGCCATCATTCTCTTTTGACAAACTGCTCAAGTCAACTAAATCCACTTGAAACTGTTCGAATGGAGCATAAACACGCATTCGGTTTCTTGGGTAATGGTGTAGTATCGGTTTATGTAATGTGTAACTAGGAACACCACGAAGCCATTCACGAGTCTCTTTCTCCGAATGATTTGTCTGCGTTGCTAATCCGCGGATACCACCGAACCCTGCTGGATTTTTTGGATTTAAAAAGGCTTGCTCCATGGTCTTCAAACAAATTAAAGAAACTCGATGTGAACATTCGTTTATAAAAAAACCCTGAGAATTAAAAGAACCAACCAACCAACCACATAAGCGCTTTGAAAAGATGTGGCGCCATCTAGTAACGATAAATGAAATTCCTTCACTCCCCACTCTGGTATTTTTTTTTCCACGAACTTGTGGCGCCATCTAGTAACGGTAAATGGAACCAATTACCTCTTTCAATACAGAAAAATAAGGGAAAGGGTTAAAATTAATTTAAAAGGGTTAACATTAATTAAAAAGGGTTAAATAACCCATCAGTGACATTATTGACAGGTCATTAATCAATTCATTAGAGTAATTAACCATGTAATTAGTGTAATTAACCCATTCATTAAAAAACAATAGAAAAAATTAATTAAGAAATTATGCAAATTACTCTATTGTGTACCCTAAACCTGGACCTATAACTACTAGCGTCCATAACGAATGCGGCCTAAGTAACGACACAGGCCCAATATTCTACCGTGGTACTATAAAAGAAGCTGTGTGCAAACTCCATCTGCTACAGATGAGAGATGTACATAAAGATGGAGAGATTTTAAATATTTATTACAAACAAACTGTAAAAGACAGAAATGCATTCTACACATCACTGTACAGTTATTTTAAAATCCTCCTCGAAATTCTATTCAACAACATACATCAAAATGGTTTCTTGTTTATAGGAACATGGCAATGCCATAAGATAATTAGTTTTGTGTGCTGCAGATTGTGAGGTACGAATCCATTTTTCAGCTGTTGGTTCAAATTGTCCTAATCAAATTCCGATGTCGGCTTTTGATGGCTCCTGGTAGTGCATTCAGGGTTGCACAACACCATGCGGCATTAATTGTGCCAACCCTTTTCAGCAATTTCAGAACCAAAGGTCCACTCTCATCGAAGAACACTGTCAGTATGACTTTGTCGGCTCTTGCTAATGAACATTCATTGTATGGTTGGGATGAAGACAGATGTTACCATTCCATGCACCTCTGCTTCGTTGATGGTGATACCCAAGGTTAGTAGAATAATAAGGTTGCGCGCTCAGGAAGGTTCCGTACGATTGGTCGAATTCAAGCAAAGCGGATGACGTCATCCAGAGGCAAGCGGCGCGGAAGGGAATGAAGCGATTCAACAGAAAACGATACGATCACTACGGTATATTGTAAACAAAAAGTATGAAGTCAATTTTACATAATAATGGTCGGAAATTAATTGAATATTAAATAATGGCATGATATGTAATTTCTGAATATTAAAATAAAACGATGAAATTATTGGAATTTTGATTTTACAGTAAATAAAGTTATATCA
>JAHWFO010067805.1:0-20415 GCA_023313115.1 Rhysida immarginata
CCTTTATTAATTTATATAAGCTGTTAATCCCCATTCCTCCTACGACCAGATTCGATCACCCCCAATCCCTATTCTTTCAAACAATAGAGCTACTATATTTATCCTATTTTGTATAATATTGTAGCTACACCAAACAAAATGACGTCACCTCAGTTTCATTGACTCACCATTTAATCCCATACTTAAGTTCTTGAAGACTATAAATATCGAGTCATGTTAATCTCAAATGTACCCTTGTAAAAGTCAGGCAAGAAAGGCGAAATCGGTCGGGATCGCTAAATTCCGATACAATGTATTGCAAGGCAACAATAAACATTATTAAAAAATATACTGCAACGGAGAACCCTTATTCTTTGAATAAGCAATTTGTTAATACAATCGCTTAAAATGATTAAATTATACAATTAAATAACTTTGAATATAATTAACAACGACAATAAAATTTTGAAAGTTTGAATAAACAAACTTAATGGAATACAACAAATTTTTTAGAGGGTGGATAAATTAGCAAGTAAACAACTAATTTAATTTTTAAAAGGGAGTGAATTAATCGATAATAAAAAATTTTACAAAACGAATTAATATAGTTTTATTTTATTTCATGAAGGCATCGTTATAGAATATACCGTGTTCTCTTTAATAAATCCACTAAGAAATGTCTATTTCGCCCACACATTCGCTTTAAAGATTATTAGTCAATCATCTATCATCACTGTATCTAAATCGCAGGAAGAAACAAGTCATTTCGTTCACAGGCAAAAATCACTGATATCAAAAATAGCAGCAGTCACAGTTATACCTGTGAACGTAAAATCACGACTTCACTATTTTTGTATTTATTCGTTTAGTTACACTTTGCAGTGTAACCCTGGACAAGGTTGAAGTCATTTCACTCCAACCTTCCCGAAATATAAAAACTCGGGCTGTATATCACAATATGGGTATCAACAAACCCAACGTTAGATTTGTTAATATTAGGTGAAAACATTAGTAAATTATAGACTGCTCTTCGCCCACCTCTTGTCAGGCTAACACAGCATTCTACTTGACCTTCCACGAAACAAGTTAAAATTAAAAATAGCCAGCTAGAAATACTGGATGTTGTTCACTGGAATCTAGTAGTGGAAGATTTTCGTATGGAATTCATTAACAATTTCTAATAGCAGTCTGGATAATCATGGTTAGTAAGAAGAATAATTGCTTAGGAACTTACGGAAATTCAATTGCAAGGATGAGACAAAGCTCTGGATTAGGAAACTACAGCAAACTTTGTCATCTGCTACTGAATCCGTGATTGATGATTGGCCCTATCAATTGATTTCCTCTAAAATTCGGCTGAAATGCAATTTTTTTAAAAATGTTTATTATTATTATTGTCGGGAAATATAACTGAGAATCAATAAATATTGTAGCTATTGATTATCCTATTAAATTTAAATGATATTTAAATAACATTGAGAATGAAGAGGAGAGAAAAGCCCCAACGGATGCCAATATGGCCAATAACACTGATGAGTAGGCCCCTGGGGGCTCTAAGTTAGACATTAGAAACACTTGCTTAACAATAACAAGTGGAACAGAAAAATTTTATAAAGTTTTCAATCAAAAATAGTCAACCTAACTACAATATTTCCGGAGAACATCTTAATCATATGATCCCAGAGTAGAGTATATATCCAATAAAGCTAAACAATAGAACAGAAAATCGGAATCAACTTTATATAAAAAACTTTAATTCTACATATATGTCACGTGGATTTAGCAGAGTACGAGACAAGAGGAGGGAGCGATATGAAAAGGAAATGAAAAATTGCCAAAGTCAATAACATTAATTTGGTCACTTCCGGTAAGTATGGACAGGTAAGTCTTTTCTCGGTAAAAAGTCAGTTACGCGAACGTCTCGGGTAAGAACTTAGAACACGAAATCGTCTACTGGTATCTTCGACGTCTCCGGTTAACAAGTCCCCGACTTGGCAAGACGCGCGTGGCACGAATCTGCTCTAGATGATAGATCCAAGGCTTGCAGCGATGCAATCCCGATGAACTCGTAGAATGCAGGGGACTTGTAGAGGAGCACCACTGAAGAGGAATTACGGAAATAAGATGCCGACAGCTTTGCTGTTACTGAAGCATCGTAACACGTTGACTCGTTGCAGAAAAGTGCACACGTACAAACTTGTGTCGAAATACAAATGAGCACTGTACGACAACCACTGTCGCCGTTGAACTCGTAGTTACGCAGTGATAATTTAACATCATTTCACAGGTATCACGCAGACACTTTCTTCAACACAAAATAACCGGCGCTGTTTCACGCTTACATTGGGAAACACACACGTATAGCACTTAGCTCGATTTCCAGCTTTTAGATCAGATACTGCACAAAAGATTACACATCGTTTTGCGATCGTCGATCCAACACGAAGCACTGAACACATAATTCGAAGAGTCGTACTTTTCACTACATTGCTAAGATGTTATTCCCGGGTTGCCGTTGTTGCATACCTTGACGTTGAGATGCTCGCCGTTTTTACGGGAAATACGGATTAGACGCAATCTTGTAGACAGCAACGACTTTCAAGAAGAACATAATAACGGAGCTTGGGCTAGACGAGACGATAAGCTATCGGCCGACGTCACTTGTCGCTCGCTCGTCGTAAATGCCAAAAATTACAGCATCCGCTAACAATTCATTTGTGGCGAGGAATTATGGAAGACTTTTGGAATGAACCCTCCTGTTCCTCTTAAGATCAACTGTCGAAAAGAGAAAGGGAACACTCCAACGACTTCCTTCCCCTCCGAACAGTCAATGGCTTAGTATCGAAACAGCACTTATTACAGTTCCGTTCGTATGGCCGGTATTTTTAATTGGAGTACGGCTAGACTTTCCGTTGCGAACGTGAAGACCGAGCACGATAACAAATAATTAAAAGAAGGCCTACCGTAATCACTGGAATGTCCTCGTTGAGGGATTTCTATCTCAGCACGCGACGGGCTCCTTCCATTCGCCGCAGTCGCTACGCCGTAGGTGACGGGTAGTGCGTCCGTCTGCCTTTCGCTGGCTATTGCTGAATTCTCCTCGTCGGGACTCTGGATACAGTACTTCAAGGTCCGTGCAATTTCCCTGTCGAACTCGTCGTCTGCCTCTCCTCGTTCGAGTGCTTTCCGACGCTCTTGGAGACGATGCCCGCTGACTCGGTCGCGTACCTCGCCGACCTTTTTCTCCGACTCGTCGTCGACTCCTGCTTCACAACAAAATGTATCTGGCCCCGTAATAATACGCTCTTGCCTGTACTGGGAGTCCTCGTTCACTCGGTTTTGGTGGAGAGTATTCCGCTTTCGGGTTTCCATTGATTTAAACCCTACTCGCCCCCTTTGCACGTCCTTCCAGTTGCGTCGCCATACTTTTTCTCCTCGTTCACTTCTCTCTATGCCACGTGAACTTTTTGGGATGACGCGATTTTCGTCGCCGACGTCACTCACGTCCTCATGCTTTCTCCTCTCCGATCGACACGAACACTGCTTAAATCCACGTGACAATATAAGTTAACCTCAATAGTTATTGGCGAAAAAATAAAAAAATAAATTATGAGGATTAAGGTATTAGTGATATTATTAAACATCATCAATTGGAATAATATGAAGAAGAAGAAAAAACAGATTTTATTTTTAATTCTTAACGAAATACCGGATAAAAAGAGGTTGCAGAGCGTAACTCAGGAGACAATTGTGCCCAACATTTAATACCGGTAACACAATAATTAAGATTTGACAACGGTAAACGCAGTTCGTTGGCGGACCTCGTAGAATAATGGTGTAAGTCGAAATTATTTACTAAGGTTATTGGGGAAGATAGTAGCAATAAGGAATTCAAAAATTTAAATATAAAAGCACAAACTTGAATAAAAAGTTAATTGTTATATAGTGGGGATATGTAACATACCAAAATAGTGGGAAAAGAGGAAAATTTAGGCAAGCCAAGAAGATTTCGAAGGAACCATTTCTGCAGCTTATACTCTGACTTACTCTCACTACATGAAAAAAGCTGCAAGGCTTTATGGGAAAGCCACGTTACCAATTGTCATCTCATTCAGATCAACGCGCAGCCAATAAAAAAGAAACTGAATCCAAAGAGGCCAAACTGAAACTGAAACAGTGCTTCATGTTTTTGGGCACTAAGCGTGCGCAGTCGGAGATGACAATTGAAAATGTAGTACACGGGGCGGAGGTGAAAAAGTAGTGATGTGCTTTGCCATACGGCCTTGCGGCTTTTGTCATATAGTGAGACAGAGTATAAATGATCGGGTTAAATTTAAAGAAGTGATGGATCTCCAGAAGATGATACAATAACAGAGTAAGGAGTGCATCCAAGAATAATAAACTAAAAGGAGAAGATTTGGTGGTAAATAACGTAATCTGGAGATCATTCCTTGTTTTCTGTTGAGCTTAGCTTGTAGAACATCAATGTGAATGTCCCAAGTAAGATCGTGAATATTAGTAATACTAAGGTACTTAAATTATGTAACAGTGGATACCAGATTTTTATCATAGTAAATCATTAATGTATTAGGTAAATAAATTCTCAGTGTTCCAAGCTTTTAATTTGATGAGCGACTCATTAAGTGAAGGTAATAATAAGGAGACATCGGGCCTTGCAATTATAAATGTTAGGTCATCAGCATATAAAATGCTTTTAAAACACGAGCGAGAGAGGAAAAATTGAAGGAATATCTTAATGTTAACTTAATAAAGGAATTGATCCCTAGGTAATTCCAAGGTTTCTAGTTATTATAGATGACGATAAATAGCTTCTATTCGACAGAAAATTTGTCAGCCATAATAGTGGTAAAACCACGAAAATTATAAAAATTAGACAGCTTGTATAAGACTAGATTTAAAAAGGCAGTGAATCAAACATTGACATCGTAAAGAAACACATTGTTCACGTCCTTGCGGAGCATCAAGTCGAAACTCTTCTTGCTTGCAGGACGGCCGGTTTTCTGAAAAAATATCCAAGAGTGCTGGTAGAGCAAACGATAAGGGTAGAAGATGGATACCCGTCCTATCGTCGACGCTCATCTGAGCAAGATGGGTTTGCAGTAACAATATGATGACGTGGCCAAGAAACTGTTTTGGACAATAGATGGGTCGTATGCTATTCGCCGACCATTATCTAAAACACTTCAAGCTCAAATTAACGTTGAAATGTGCAAAGGCGTTGAATCTATTAAATATATTTGCATGTACGTGAACAAGGGCACTGACCAAGCCACATTTGCGTTAAAAAAAGAAAACGACGAAGTCGCAAGGTTTCAATTGGGCCGAGACATAAGCTCTTCGAATGCAGTATGGCGCATTTTTAGCTTCACGAAAGATAACCGCCTGTGATTCATCTCGATGTTCACCTTGAAGGAGGACAACGAATATATTTAATCCTGAAAATGTTACAGATCGGTTAGAAAACTCCAGACAAACAAATTTTTTGGCATACTACCGGCTTTGTAAAATCGATGATTTTGCGAGAAGTATGTTGAAAGATGAAATACTCTCATACAATACTTACGGCAAGCAGCGAGGTGTCTTCAATCGTAGAATGCGTGGCAGAGCTGTAGATGGCGAGCCCGGCATATTTAAAGACCACGTTATTGGAAGAATGTAGACGGTTTATCCAAACAATGCCGAATGTTTCTACTTGCGGTTTTTACATACAGTGCGAGACCCACTTCTTTTGCCGATCTACGAACGTTTAATGGGAGTCTAATATCCCACTTATCGTGATGCTTGCCGAGAGCGATACTTACTTGATGATGACAAGCACTGGGATGACGCTCTGTATGAATTATGCGTTAGTGACCGTACACATAGGCTTGCGTCATTTGTTTGCCGTTTTGCTGATATTTTGTGTCCTTTCTGATGCTCCAGTGTTGTGGCAAAAATTTCAAGATAAGCTGGCGGAAGACTTTTACAGGAATACCGGACAAAATATTGAAACCTAACTGAATGATAGATTGCGAAATAGTGCTCTTAATGAATGTTTGGTGGTTATTCAAAATTTGGTCACGTCTATAGGAGGAAATCCTCTTCCCCAGTAGGGCTTGCCAGCACCATTAGTAGAAGGTGAACGCATCAACAGAGAGTACGCAGCGGAAGTAAGATATAATTCAGCAGAACTTGCGGAAAATTTGCAAAACGGCGTCCAAAATCTAACGGAAGAACAGCGCACATTATTCGAACGCATTTGTCAGAGTGTCAACAATAATATGGGAGAAATTATGGTTCTGGATACACGTGATGGCACAGGAAAAACATTCGTGACTAAAATCGCTTTGGCATAATTGCGAGCCCAAGGAATAATTGCTCTTGCTGTGGCTTCGTCAGGAATAGCAGCCACTTTGTTACCCGGTGGTAAAACTGCTCATACATGTTTAAAATCCCGATAGCTTTAGATATCACAGGTCATCCAGTATGTGACATCTCCAGGAACAAAGCCAGGATTCTACGCGACTGCTTCTTAATAATATGGGACGAGTGCACTATGGATAATCGAAAAGCACTAGAGGCAGTTAATAGAACGCTAATAGAACTTTCAGAGAGATATTCGACAAAATGATCAACCCATGGGTGGTGTTACAATCCTTTTTGTGGTGATTTTAGGCAGACATTACCAGTTGTACCACGGGGAACAAGGGTAGATGAGACAAGAACTTGCTTGAAGAGTTCAAGTATGTGGCGACACATCACGCGGATGCACTTAATAGTGAACATGCGGGCGCGAACAGGAGGCAATACAAATTCACAGCAGTTTTCTGACTTTTTAAAAAATGGCGAGGGCACATATCAGGAAGAACATGGTAAAATCGTTTAGTCTGGTAAATTGTGGTAAATAGTACCTTGACTTCAAGACCTCATTTCTTCCGTTTAAAGTGATCAAATGCAAACAACAACTCATGAAATCTCTTGGCTTTGTGATAGGGCTATACTGACACTTTGAACGGATCAAGTTGCAAGAATAAGGCAAGGCCAGCAACTGCTATCAATAATGGCATCATCGCACGAACAATTGAGCTGATAACGTACAACAGGCGGATTCATGTCCGAAAATTGGCTTTAATACTGAACATCATCCACGATAAGCAGAAATTCAACAAGATCTGTGCCAGATGGGTCCTTAAGCAACTCTCCGAGGATCACAAAACCACCCGGCTGGAAATTCTGTTCCATGCTGCTGCAGCGATATGACAGGGACGATGACAGCTTCCTAAGGCGTGTTGTGACCACCAATGAGACATGGATTCATCACCATATTCCTGAAAGCAGACGTGCAGGGATGGAGTGGCGACATACAGACTCATCACGACCCAATAAATTTAAGATTACTCCATCGGCAACGGAAGGGATGGCGACTGTATTCTGGGCCATTAATGGTATCATTCATGTCGATTTTCGGAAAGAACGACGAACCACAAAGGCACCCTACTACAGTGACATTTTGAGGACGTCCCTGAAGCCGGCACTAAGGAAAAAGCGACCAGGACTTTGTTTTCTGCAAGACATAGCCAGAACACGCAGAGCCAAACTGACTATGGACACCATTCCTTAGAAATAAACAACATTTAAGGCAGGACAAAAACTCCTACCCCTGAGTGGATGCCCCCTTACCGTGGGTCAGGGGTTTGGGTGCTTCAGGGATTCTGTGAGCTTTGCACGGCTACTTTAGGGTCGCCCTTACCAGAAAGGTCATGGTTGAGAAGTGAGACGAAGAGTATCCAAACAAACATATATCTCATGATGTCGACGAATGAGAGAATTCATACTGCATCGGGTGTGGCGCAGGTTAAAGTCACCCGCGTTCGAGAGTTAGGCAAAGGCTCTCGTTCGAAAAATAGTCGACAGTCTCCCGGCTGTTATCTCGGAGCAAAGCCTCCGAGAAGCCCCACCAGTGCACTCGCTATGCGCTTGGGGAAACGGTCAGGGGCAGCGCATGCCTTTACCCAGGAGGAAAAACGGGTAAAGCGACAACGGGTCGGGTGCTGTCAATTGGCACTTGGAACGTATTTTCCAAGCCGGTGGGTAAGAGACCAAGGGGTCTGCCTAGAACCAGGTGGCTAGACTACATGGAAAATCTGGGTTCGAGTCGCTTGGATATTACCAGGGAGGACATGCGCCTGATGGCGGAAGATCGCGATCGCCCGAGATCCTCCATAGGGCTGCTGCCCCCGCGACCCTAACGGATAAGCGGGTTTGAAAAGTAAGTAAGCAAAAAATCCTACAAGCCTGTAAAACAGTATGACTCGTTAGACCTCTACACTCAATAAATTTAAAAAACTTCGTTTGAATGTGTTTTTAAAAGTTAATTTTTAAGAAAAATAAAATAGAAAATTGACATCTACTATGCGAGCATCAAATGTTTTAAAGCAAACACTGATGTAAATTAGGAGCCATTTCTAGCAGAAACAAGGATGTAATAATAGCCCCACCCCCGTATAGATGAGAAAGAAATTTAGAATTATATAAACATCTAAAGTGAAGAACAAATAGAAATAGTAAAATAATTAAAGGATATTTTGACAGGTTATATAATTCCAATTAAGTCTTGTTTCAGTATCACTATGCCACTGACAACCAATGTTTAAAGCAGAGCATATTCATACGTTACAATGGAACAACTAAATCAGGCTCCAAAGTCTGAGTAATTGGATAAGAGACCACTCTTGGAAAGAAATTAGGAAAGTAGGCTATCTCACCACTACTACAAGCTTCATTTCATTGCCAAGTAGATGCGCAGTCAATATTCCAAATTGTTTTTGTCATGTCAACAAAATACACAAAACACTGGAAGAGATCCCCCCCCCCCTCCCCCCAAAAAAATTTGGGTTCATAATGACTGGATGGCTATAATGAAAGGTGTCTGGTTTGGCTGGCAGATGATGTGACTCAATCGCTGGCTAACATCGTTCTGGTGCTGGTCCATTGCCACAACAGGTTTTTTGTGTATTTTGTCAGCATGCTATGTCACACAGACGGCTCATGCAACAAAGGAGGCTGACATCTCGAGCTACGTGCACAGAATGAAATTACATTAGCAAACGACATTTAAATGTAACTGTAGAATTTAAATAGAACTCAAAATAAAATAAGATTTTTATGTGCATAAAATAAAAAAAAATTCTGTTGTTAAAGACAAGTCCAAAAAAATAAAATAAGTTTAATCTCATATGATATGGGGAAAATAAAATTTAGAATTTTTCACACATCAGACAATACTAACAAAATTCAAAATATATTTCAAAATAAAGGCCAGGCTGAAATTCGTAGACAATCAAAAAATATGGGAAAATTTTCCGGAACACAATCGTTTATCTCTGAAACTCAATACCATCGTTGTTTCTGATAACTCACTGTCAGGTAAAATAAAAATATCAGCCAGTTCGCTGAGCTTTTTCAGTGACAACAACTACATTCTTCCTCACTCTTAGCGAATGGACTGATATTTTTATTTTACACTGACAATCAGTTATCGGAAACAACGATGGTATGGAGTTTCAGAGAAAACAATTGGGTTCCGGAACATTTTCCCCTATTCGTCGGCTGTCTACGATTCTCAGCCTGACTTTTATTTTGAACTTTTTTGAATTCTTTAAGTTTTTTGTGGTTCGAATAAAATTAAACGAAACAATCAATGAATGCCACGTTGATTATTCCCTCTCGTCTATGCATCACTTGTTCTGGTAATTTCTGATAAAAATTTATTCTTTGAAATTTTTACAGTAACGGTAAAAAAGAGTAAAAATAGTAAAAACGGAAGCCATTTTTACACAGTGCATATCCAATGAATTTATATTTCTGACAAAAATTAGAATGTCTTAAATCCATATCAAAGCATAATTGAGAAGCTGGCATGAAATTCGATCGCTCTTCGAGATTGCCGCTCCTAAAACATGCATGTCGAAAACATGGTTTTGAACTTTGGAGGAGAAAATTGTATAGAAGTGAGTGGAACTTAAATATATAACTTCAGTGACATAATTCGACGTCAAGTTGCTCCACCAGCACATGATCAGAAGTAATTTTGTAAAAATTTTTCCACGGATGGAATGCATAAACATCGAACGGTTGTTCCAGGAAAGATTACGAGAATTCATCGGGCTTAATAGACACGATAAGCTTTTCGTCATTGTGGCCTGAATAAGAATCAAGAAGGAGGGCTGCTTCATTTGCCACTTGCAGAAAGGAGGGCTGCTTCATTCTTTGAACAAATTTTTGATAATTTTTTTGATCACTATTTCTAAACGAGGGTTTTCTGTTTGAATATTTTCGATCACAATATTCGATGGAATACTTTTGGACCCTAGGACCTAATATTTTATCTTACAGGACGACAACTAGTGATGATCAAAGGCGAAAGCGAATTTCCTTCTACATTTAAATAGGGTTAAATCAGTTCCTCGTTGAAATGTTTAACAATGATAGTTTGATGATTGATAGTAGGAGATTATATGTCATTAAGCGGGTTTTACCAGTTAAAAATCTAGTGGCGGTTCCGCTTCCAAAAGCAGCAGATATTTAGTGATAACCGCATATTCACGTTTCAGGAAAAAAAAAGCGGCACAACAGACCTCTGCATCTGTTGCTGCAGTCCGATTTTACAACAATAACTCCTTGGTTGTCCTCCATACTTGCCGGGTTCATTCTACTCTTGACTGAAATGGAGTCCGCTAACGTGCAGGTTCAAACTGCTCCTAACTCTGATACTATTTTTGCGCTTGGTACGTGCTTTTTGCCTTCCTAGAATTTACGTGTAATCTAGTTTTTCTAAATGGTTGAGCCACTGCTGCCGCTCAAATTCAACACGCCGAAAGTTGTTCGCCTGCTCTGCGGAAGACGTGCGGCATTCAACCGCGCTCAGATCTGCACGCCGCAAGGAATTTGTGAAATCCGCTTTAGTGATGGGAAGATTAGAGTGTTATTATATGTTGAAAAGCATATATTGGTTTCATTCTGTTTGTGTATTGTGTGTGTGTGTGAGTGTGTGTGGGTGTGGGTGTGGTTTGTGTCTGTCTCTCAGTCTGTATGCCCGACGATTTCTAGAGAATGCTTTAACATTTTCAAATTCTGTTTTCGCCATGCGTTAGAGACCCTTCCTGAGCTCATCTGATTAGTTTGTCATTGATATCAGTCTAAAAGATACATGACTATTGAGACACACACCCACCCCCCAATTAAAATTTTCTATTGACAATATAAGGCATGTAATATGTCACTCAAACGGGAATCACAACGACAAGATGAATATGGCATTCTTTTCGATTTTGGAAATGATATTTCCGAGAAAATGACCCCAGAGGAGTATTTCAATGACCCCTTATTACAAGCTTACCTAAAGATTTATATAAAAATACAAGCTTAATCGGTACGTTTGTCTGTCCGGCCGGCCGTTGTTTGAATACAACTTGAAAACATATGAACTTATCTCCAATATATTAACTTTTGATTCACTTTCGTGAACCCCTTCAAGCACGTGCACTAACGTTAAGAATATCAACTTGAGACAGGTAATATACAACTCATTTGTACTTAGAAGTAATAAGTGAATACAATGTTACTTTTTGTCTATCATTTAAGCATTGTTAACATCAGCTTGGAGCACGTGCCCGTTGTGCAGCTTTGTCGAGGCACGCGCTCACTTCGTTTTAACATTTCATTAGAGTTGGACTACAAAACTACCAGGAGATAAATAAAATTATGAATGAAATTAAAAGTTTGTAAACGTTTTGATCGACTTAACGGAAATCATCCGCTAATTTTGGTATATTGATTACAATGTATTGAGTAACATGTTTTACAATGATGCATGTGGATCTCTACATCCGTTTACACGTACTGTTGCTCCAATAGCGCTATTAACAATACTAAACCGTTAGGCCTATTATTGTCAACAATTATTTACAATTAGGCCTATTATAGTCAATAGCTAATCAATGTTAGGCCTGATTTTTACAATAACTAATTATAATTAGGCCTATTGTTAACAATAGCTTATTGTTATTAGGCATATTGTTGGTAATAGCAAATTGCGGTTAGGCCTATTGTTAGGCATATTGTTATCGCTGCGTGTCCATTAAAGATTTGTACATAACAATATGTAATAACAGTCATCTATCGTATTCAACATATTATAAAGAAACTCCAAAAGTTTCATATGATATATTTGTTTATTGTAAAAACTGCTCATCCGCTAGATTCAGCCCTTATACAAAGCGCTATTTGTCAAGTTAAGCCTATTGTTAAATATGGCTATAACTGCCGCCACGTAAGTGGAACGACAGGATGACGCTATTTCTAATGCCAGCCAATAGACGTTAACGGGAAGTAAATCGCTTAGATTCCATGAAACATCCACTCTCGTTTTCAAAGCATAGTTTTCGTATTTATATTTAGTTTCTATTTGCGTTTTTTCTTTTAAATAGATAAATGAAATTAATAAATTAATAAATTAAAAAATGACGCAGAATAGTCCACTCGAAGGCAATTTGTTTTTTATTATGACTTTTAATAGGCTTTCCACGTTTCAACGATATCTCCACCATTAATATAGTAGAGCAAGTGCATCATGGGTAAAATCCAGACAAAGCATATTGATAAGATGTTTTACTGGGCATGTCAAAAAGATCGTTCAACTTACGTGGCAGCTACTATAGTTAATGTTAAGGCTATTATTAAATATGACTCATTAATGTTAGGCCTATTATTAAAAATGGCTTATTAATGTTAAGCTTATTGTTAGCAATATGTTATTGCTATTAGGCATATTGGTAATAGCAAATTGCTGTTAGGTCTATTGTTATCAACATCTAATAAATTTTAAGACTAAAGTTTTACAGTAGCTGATTGGTATTAGGCCAATTCTATTGAGTCTACTACTAAATATTGTTCAGTCTAATGTTAACACTAGATAATTGATGCTAGGCCTATTATTATCAACAAATAATTACTGTTACGAATTGTTAACGAATGATGTAGTCTTATGCATGTTGTACGGTCTGTTTTTGTTGGTTTGTTTGGAATTAATGTCTTTTTCAACTGCTATGGTCATTTCAGGACGGCGTTATAGCAACATCACCTATACCCTGTCTCAACATTAGTTGGGAGTGACGTCACGAGTGAAGTGTTTACAGTTCGTCCGCATGAAGAAATAGTTCGAATAAAAGTTTCCATATAAAAAGTTCAAAATTCTTTCTGCAATCATATTTCCTATTTTTCTTCTCGATATAATACAACCTCTGACAATTAAGTTCGGTGAATGAGTTCACACAACAAAATGCAAAACAGATAGAGCCACATTTACTTTATTGTCCTTCGAAATAATCACCCTGGAAGGCAATACACTTTTGGGGTCGGGTGTATAAGTCCTGGAAGCTCCTTAGGGATGGCTTTAAGTTCACGTGTCACATTTGCTTGAATGTCTGGAATGTTCGCAAATCTGTGTCCCTTTAAGGCCCGTTTCAGGCGTGGGAACAAGAAAAAGTCTGCCGGTGCCAAGTCTGGTGAATAAGGTGGATGAGCTATGGATACGACCCTTTTGTTGGCCAGAAACGGTTGCACGATTGCGGCAGTGTTTCTCTTTGATCCATTATCCACAGTTACGTGCGCACGCTACACCTTCAACTGAAGAAACGAGCATCTGCTAAACCATTGCACGCACAAACGTGACCTGTCTGCACTTGCTTAAACAATGACTGGGCTTGTATTCACATGCATTGTTACTCGCGTAAAGCTCGCACAGATTAGGGTGTGACGTCATTCACCGAACTTAATTGTCAGAGGTTGTAAAAATTCCCGGATAGAAAGCCATTTTATGAAATTAAAAAAAAAAAAAAAACTAAATAAAATGAAGTCTGTCTGTAGTCGAAACTATTTGATTGTAAAATGGCGGAGTTTTGTTCCTACGTGAAGAATACTTTAAACATTATTTTAAAAAATGATAACGGACAGATACCATACGACTATTCTATTTTCGAGAAGCCACGCGATTATAGGACGATCTATCGTAGTACAAGTCTAACGGCGGAAGGACACAACGTTGTGCACTATGCCGGGTAAACGTCATTCCGTGACGTCACTCTCAAATGTAGCTGAGACAGGGTATAGACAGAAGGGCTGCGCACAGAAATTGTATACATTCTTACACCATCATCAAACGGCCAAATTTAAAGCATATTATTGGTAGAAATACGATTAACAATAGCCGCTTTAGTCTGATGTAACAATGCATGACGTTTCTGTGCGCAGGCTTTCTGTCTAGGTGGTGTTGGTTATAGGGGCCGCAAATTTCGCCTCGCTAGGGTTCTTTAACGTGTAGCCGGCTAACGACTACACGGGACCAACGGCTTTACTTCCCTTCCGAAGGAAGTGCGTGATCTCAGGATTTCCCCCTGAAAAATCCTCGTCGGCCTCGGCCAGGATCGAACCCGCGTACTCGGGCATCAGAGGCGATCACGCGACCACTGAGCCACAGGCGATTGTACGAACTGTATAGCTCTTAATGTAGAGAACGTGACAAGTATGGAGTTATGAAAAACGTTCAATAATTTTCTAATAAACATCCCATGAATTGTTATTTTGAGCTTGCATTTTTTTTTTCGTATTGCCCTGCGCAAAGTTTAAGACATTTAATGCGCGAGCATTTCATTTCCCATTTCGCGCGTGTTAGGAAAGATTCGTGTAAACGCTGCAATTGAATGCATAAGTGTACTTAACTCGCGTTCGAATATATAAATTTACTTGCAGTTTTCGCCATGATTGTAAATAAAGTATTACTGTAAAATTAAAAACAAATTTTTATATTCTTTTTTATCAGCTTCTAAAAGAAAGTAACAGTCCTTCACTATTAATGATGAGCGTCATTTCACGACTGTGATTTTTTCACTGATTGTGAAATTCCACAGGTAATCAAATGCTACTCTCGAACATTCGAAACCGTTATCAATGATTTTCGCAAGTGCGGCTCTCAAACCTTTTACCAGTGATTTCACTCTTTCACAGGAGGAAACTGACGCATGCGGTGGGAAAACTACAACTCCTTTAACCAATCAGAATGCACAGGAAAGTGAGCATTCGCTTTTTCCGTAGTCATCTGTAATAGTGTAATTGAGAAACCATTTTTCACATTTTCAAATTCTAGGACAAAACTGTAATAGTCACTAGACATTTATTTACTCAGAGGAATACCCAACTATATTTATCGTCCCTAAAGATACATTACATTTGCAGTGTCAAACACGAAATCAGGGACCAAATTTTGGGAAAATTAAACGTGTACAAGTTAGTCAAATGTACATATTATTGATAATTTTTAATTGATTTAATTAATAAATCCCAATAAGAAAACCGGGGCAATCCCGCAAAACCGAGACGTCATTCAGTTTGGTTTTTTTAATCCAGAAAAAGATTCCTATCCCAACTCCCTAAACCTAACTAACCAAAGTGGGTGTCCTTCCGGATCTTCAGCCTTCCCTAGCTTTTCAAAATTTTCTCAACATACAATCTGTGAGTCTCCTTCTGAGCCCCTTCTCCCTGCCATAAAATTTTAAAACCTCGACTCCCTCCCATTCCTTCACAAGATATTTATTATTTGGCTGGAGTTCATCGAATTAATTGCAATATTTGTAATGACTTTTACATCGGTCTCTCAACCCGCAATTTTGCTACTAGATTTAAGGAACGTGCATCATCTTTTAATATAAAGGACAATAAATCCCATTATGCCACTCACCTCATTGAAAAAGGACACAACCTCGATAGTCGCAATAACTCCATGAACATTATTCACCTATGCAAAGAACCTATAAGAGCAAATATTTTAGAATCTATATTTTAAAGCTCCCGATTCCCTAATTAGTCTGCAAACTTCATTTGATGTTCACTCTATGGTTTTTAACATAGCCGATTTGTTTTAATAATCCAGATCCAATTACATTATTAAAAATTCCTTATCTTATATAAAATCTTAAAAAATCTTATATAAAAATCTTAAAAACGCTTTTTTTTGATCAGGTTATTCAGCAACTTCAATTTCAAGTGGAAAATTCTGGCTATTATATCATGTCGATCATACGACGCTTGTCCTGCAAAAGTTCTTGAGTGGTTTCGTTCCACTTTGGTTTGTTTTGAATGTAATAAAAGGATCAGGCATTCCGCATTTTTGGAAATGATCACTAATCGGTCTAAGTTTTTCGTGCAGTCATCCTGTTGCAAGTGCACATAATCATGAGCGCCTAACCGTCTCTGGTTCGTGCGTATGGACACTAAGCGCTCTGTTTTACATACCGTCGATAAATTGGCTAAACAGTCCAAGAAATCTTTGCAAGTAGGCAAAACGATTTCGTTTTATTTGCAGCAGGTGAGCATTGAATTGTTGTGATGATATTTTTTGTATATATTCGGCACTCTCGATGTAGGGTTGACGTGATATAGTCCAAAATTATACCAATCTTCTCCATGACAATAAATTAAGGGGTATCGTAGGACGTCGTAAGACCTCAGAAATGCGTTGAAGGCGATCGTCTCGAGTACGCAATACGATCAACCAAAACAGCTGCAACTTTATTTGGGATAGGGACAATATACCTGCCGCGATGTCCAGCAACGGGTCGTTTAACTGCACTAATCACGAATTTGTAATCATTATTTTGCCCTTGCGGAATATACTCTAGAGCAGCTTTATAATATATGGACTCATTTGAGGCAGCATGGTTTGAAGCAGAGCAATCACATCTTTGTTATGGAAATTTTTGGTTTTAATATTTGCCTGTGTTGCATAATTAGAAACAAAATATATCTGAAGAAACTTGAATTCACTTTCAGGCAGCAAAGCACAGATAAGGTGGTAAATATGGCCTTGAACCTTAAATGTGGGCATGAATGGTCCTTCCGTTATTTGTTTCGCGCCAAATGATGTCATTTGAAACGCATTATTATACGCACGAACGTTATCCAAAAAGTGCTTTGCAAGTGGATGGTCACAATTTAGCGGAAATTTTAAGATCTCATGGGGGTTCTGAAAAATTTCAATACCGGTATGCATTTTTCAACCCGAGCAACAATTCCAGCGGTTTCTTTTTGCCATTTCAGGGCCTCACAATATATACAATTTACGATCAATCCACCAATTGAAGCAAATGTGGCATAATGAATCATAGGATTATATGTAAATGCACTTTTTTCTTTATCAACCCAAGGAAGTTAGGCTTCTTTATCAATCCTGCATCTATTTAGCAGGTGTCGAAATCGATCAGTGGATAGGTGAGCTTGGTGCTGTTCTTTTGTCTCTGCCTGCTGTATTCCATCTACTCTCTCCCTTTCACTCACTGTAAAATCCTCATGATATTGACGCGTGAGTTCATAATTCTCCCTAGCTAATTCTAAAGTCCGCTGGTGTTGGTCATCACTTACTAAAGCCTAGCAATATTGTGACGACCTCGACCATTACTTAAGCGCTCCTTACGCTGCGTAAACGTTTCAGGAGCGCGAGATAATGAATGGCGCTCACGATCAGCGCTCAATCGCGCTACCCGTTGGTTCTCTGTGAACACGCTGCGAAGTTAGGGAGATTCTTTTTGAGTGAAGGTTTCTGAGTAGCGAGGTAATGCAAAACTCTCTCGATCAGGATTACATCGCGCCTCGCTTTCGGAAGGAGTATCCAAAGAGCGAGTTAAAGCCTGACATTCTGGAGCCGCAGCTAGTCTCGCCTCGCGATCTTCATTGGATTCTTGAGGTCAAATAGTCCTCAGTCTGTTAGCAGTTCTATAGTACTGAGAAAGACTCCACCGTTTTCTAGGCATTTTATTTGTAAACAAAACCAATTAAAAATATAATAAACAGGTACCCAAATCATAAAACAAATCAATAATTCCGTATATCCTAGCCAAGTAAATTCAATGTTAGTTTGCATTCGTAATCGTCTAACTATATTTTATGTAACATCTATATATATGGAAACTAACCAAAACTTCCATTTACTTTATTGAAATTTAGATTTGAAGTTTATTTTGTAATATAGTCGAACCTCTCTTTAATGAACAATCATGTAACGAGTTTTTCACCTCTAATGAATTTTTACCTTGGTCCCAACCTAGATAAACATATAAATGTTGAGTATTAACCATACTGTTGTATAACAAAGTTTCCGTATAACAAATTTTTTGGCGAGTGGCAAATGATTTCGTTATAAGAAAGTTCGACAGTATCAAGTTAAGTTTATTTTCGTAGTCGGAAATTTTTTTCTGTGGACCGGCGGTCAATAACACTCCAATACAATATGTAAATGTGGAAAAATATCTTTTTGGAATCCGCATAAAATAGTAAACAACTATCCACAGCAAAGTTGAGAAATCACTATCAGCGTTACCAGGTGGCAAAGCGAGCAGTTTATTGCTTAAAATTTCGCATCATTGCAAAATAGAGCAGCGAGCTATTAGGCCAACACCTTCTATACGCTGTCCTAACGAAAGAAATCTGGGCGTGTCTAATTAAATTCCCAATTTCAATTGTTAGACATTGTTGCTAAATAAAATTAACAATGAATAACAATTGAATCTGGACACGCCTAGTTTTTCTTTCGTTGGACAGAATATACAGAGAAGGCCTGCGGACCAAAGGTGTATGCATTGATACATCATCATCAAGCGGCCAAATTTAGGGCTTATTATTGATAAAAATACGATAACAATAGCCGCTTGATGATGATGTAACAATGTATACACCTTTTGTCCGCAGGCCTTCTCTATAGGAGGTGTTGATTAGGCAGGCTTTCCTTATCTCTGTAGGCTATGGCTGAGTAGACTTAAAAATTTAAATTAAGATTTTTTTTCTTGAGCCGATTTTGATGAAATAAAGCCTATATGTTGCCCCAAGCTACACTCATGTTACCTGTGAAAACCCCATGAAAATTCGTCAAGTATTTTGGAGATTAGTATGTTCAAACAGATAAACAGACAGACAAAATTTTTAAAAATGGTCTTATTTTCTGTTAACTCCCTACATCACCCGCAATCAAATTTAGGCAAATATTTTCAATGTACAGACACGACGGTTCTACAATTTTAATAAATGTATAGAAGACAGATTAGTTTTAAAATTTATTTTGTAGTATAGTTGAAGCTCTCTATAATGGATAATAATATAACGACTTTTTACTTTGGTCCCAACCTAGATAAACATGTAAATCTTGAATATTAACCATATTTCTGTATAACAAATTTTTGGGGGAGTGGCCAATGATATCGTTCTAAGGAAGTTAGACTGTATCAAGTTAAAGTTATTTGTCGTTGTCGGAATTTTTTTTTTCTGCGGACCGTTGTTCAATAAACACTCCAATACAATATGGAAATGTGGTAAAATATCTTTTTGGAATCCGCATTAGATAGTAAACAACTATCCACAATAAATTTGAAAGATCACTATCAGCGCTACCAGATGGCAAAGCGAGAAGATTATTGTTCAAAATATCGCATCATTGCAACAATGGAGCAGCGAGCTATTAGGAAGGCTTTCCTTATCTTCGTAGGCTATGGCTGAGCAGACTTTTGAAACTTTAAATTAAGATAACTATTTTTTTCATGAGCCGATTTTGATGAAATAAAGCTCATATGTTGCTCCATGCTACGCTCAAGTTACCTGTGAAAACCCCATGAAGTTTCGTCAAGTAGTTTTGGAGATTAGCGTGTTCAAACAGATAAACAGACAGACAAATATTTTAAAAATGGTCTTATTGTAGTCTGTTACACTTCCTACATCATCCGCAATCAGATTTAGGCAAATACTTTCAAAGTACAGGCACAACTTTTCTACAGTTTTATTATATGTAGAGATTAGAAAACAATACATTTGAAAATGAATGAGAATGAATGAGTCGTTACCCTAAAAAGCTAATGGTCTTGACCCCACTCCAAATGTAGGCCCTACTGATTTCTAATCAGTATGGTTTTTACCACATCGGCTAGCCATACCTTTCACTTTACCCACTCGATAAAGGGGGCAGGGCATGGAATTTTTTTCACCGGGTTTTTTGCTAAACCCCCATTTTACATGATCCTCTACAACTTTCTAAATAAAACATGGGGTCTAACCCCTACCCCTACAAAATTAAAATTTTCAAAATTTACCCCTTCACCCCCAGGGACGCTAAATGTTCTTATTTCGAATTAGTGGACGTCAAAACCAAATTATCAATATTCACCCCCCCCCCACCTGTTCGCCTTGAGCCGTTATTTGGACCTAAAGACGGGACACCAATTATGAAACACCCTGTATACAGCCTCCTACAAAGTTAATTGTAATTCCCTTTTATATATATTCCTGTAATTATATACCTTTATTAATTTATATAAGCTGTTAATCCCCATTCCTCCTACGACC
>JAHWFO010067814.1:2673-17085 GCA_023313115.1 Rhysida immarginata
AAAAAGGATAGTCCCTATCCGAAACGTCAGCTTTTTATTTGATTTTATATTTCTAGTTTTATTTTGATTTTATTTATTAATTATTTTGTTAATTATTATTTATTTTTCATTTTTATTTAAGAACTATCATTTATTGTACTCCAGGGTTTTGTGTCTCGTCCTTTTCTCTTATAAATATCTGTTTCAAATTAATAATGAGAAATTAAATAAAATGAAACAAAAACTGGAGTAATGAAACACTAATCGTGCCAAACTAAAATGCAACAAAATTAATTTACCAAATGAAGATAAATTATGTGCGTATCGTGTTCATAAAAAAGCCTATATTAATCTTTTTTATCTAAATAAAGTATATAATTTATAATTTACTTTGTCAGGCATTTTTTAAAAGTTTTTAAACAAATTGCACTATGCTATCGCTGTCATATGCAACTCAAACTGGTTTTAGTTTTACTCTAAATTTGATTGGTCGTCGGAATCGTACAAAGTTTTCACTTTTTTCACTGTTTTTTGGCGAGAGAGAAAAGTGGAAAGAAATCGAGGAAAAAGTGAATTCTCTGTGGAATCCCGAACGCCGTGAATTCACTGGTGGTGGTTTCTCGAACGACAAAGTGGAAATATCGGAAAAAGCGGCTGTTCTCCGAACGCAGCCAATGACATAATTTATGAGCAATCGTTCGTCGACAACGATTCATATATTCACTCATTCTTGAGAAATTGATTGTTATATGATATGCCTTTATATTGGTATTCTTTACAGTCACTGTTTGATCACGTGAATTCGACTTGAAGGGGTCCACGAAAAATTCTGAAAAGTTGTTACGGCCGAGCTAAGGCTTTCATAGTCATATTTCTGAAAACAATTTGAAAAGGTTAATCCGTTTTCAGGTTATCGTGCAAACGGCGAAGGGCCGGATAAACGTACAGATTAAGGGCGCATTCTTATATGGAGCACGTGAATTCGAGTCCAACTGACCTGCCAGGTGAACCAGGGGGCTACCAGACGTGCATCCTCAAAGACAGTTCAGCGAACGTTGCTGCGTATAGGTTCTGCAGCAGACGGCTGGTTCGTGCACCAATGCTGACGGCTGTTCACAGGCGACAAAAACTGGCATTTGCACGCCAGTAATGCAATTGGACAGCAACAGAGTTGCAAAAGATGGCTTTTTGCTCCATCGTACAGATGGGCGATGGCGTGTACGGCGTTCAGAGTCAGAAAACACGCAAACACCATGCAGTACATGCCGCAAGGGTCCAGGCTGGACGAGGCAGCGTTATGGTCTGGGGAATGTTTTCATCGCATTCCCTGGGTGTACTCATCATTGTGGACGGGACCATGGATTAATGGTGGTAGCATCTGCCCTTTCGGACCACCTCTACATGCAGATTGTGTTTCCTCAGCATGAACGCATCTTCCAGCAGGAAAATGCGACGTGCCATACAGCGTGCAGTGTCGATGCATGGTTCGAAGAGCACTAGGATGCGTTTGCGGTACTCTCCTGGCCCCCAATTCTCCGGATTTAAACCCCATAGAGCATCTGTCGGACCACTTGATCGGGTTGTACGCGCCATGGATCCTCCACCGCGCAACCTACGGCAGCCCTCCACAAAACTGGAGTCCGCATGGCTTCACATCCCTGTTAATACCTTCCAGAACCTTATTGACTCTCTTCCTGCCCGTCTCGCAGCTGTCCGCGCCGCGAAAGGCGGTTATTCTGGCTACTGAGAAGTGGTCACGTTAATGTGACTGGACTGTGTAGAATGTCATATAACAATCGATGTGTGAAGAATGAATATATTGTTACTTTCTGTTCATCTTTTAGGCTATTTGACATAGGTACGCGCATGTAAAATCGCTTTCTCGACGCATGATTGCTCAAGCGCTCATAAATTATATCATTAAGCGTGTGTCTGACATATAAGAAGTCCGACAGATCGCGACCGGTCGAAGACGAATCATGTGATACCTTCACGATTAATCGCGTCTGGCATTGTTGATTTTTTTTATTCTTTCAGAAAGAAGTGGGTTTTTCTAAATAAAAATTTGAATTTCACGGAAAAATTGATATTAGATCATGTGATTTATCATAAGTGGCAGGAATTTTTATAAATGGACAATGTTTTTTAAAGAAATTGAATATTAAATAGACCAGGTACGAAAAATTGTTGTTTGACCACATGATTCGTCTTCGACCGTTCGCGATTGGTCGGGTTTCTTAGGTTGCGTCTAAAAAGTCCGACCGGTCGCCAACAGGTTACTTGGTACGATCGGCGGCCATTTGCTTCCGTTTAGTCGTTCATAGACAGCGCGGTCGTGAGCATTTTTCTTCAAAATGGCGTCGCAGCAAGGTTCCTCATCATATTTCCCCATCTTATTTCTCCAAAATATATTTCTCGTATTACGTATCGGGTACTCAAACACTTGAATGTCCTACTTTCAGAGAGGACAAAAGATCTATGTGCTATTTAGCTACGTAAAGAAGTGAAATCCAGTATCCAGAATCTTCTGTGCAAGATCTACATTACTATGATGTTGAGGTCCAATTGTTTCAGTGGGGTCTGAATTGCGGGGGTGGCAGTTATTTGGTCGTTAGAACTGTGGCAACATAAGGCATGTCATTCCATCAGAAATGATGAGAGAGGTAAAAAGATGCGAGCTTTTGTTACATTTTCTTTGTACGAGAAAATCATTTTTTTGATCATAAAACTTAAGGGTGGTAAAAAGTGCAGATAAAGAGGTAAAAATAGAAGACTGCAGGGTCTGCTACTTGCCTTACCCCACTCGGGGGGAGAAATTACTTGTTAATAAATGTATAAATGTTTTCTGCTTCACTGCTAAAGCTCCTCCTTGGAATGTCTACAAGATTTTATTCTTATATGAGATTATTTATTGTTGGACATTGTCATATTAAAAACTAAACAATGCACAACAATTGAAATGTTGGCCAGAAAATCCGCTAACCTGGCCTGTTTGTCAGTATGTCATATAGCGCAAATCCGGACTTTTCATTAGCAAGTGAAACAATAGAAGCAACAAAATAAATGACGCGACAAAAATAAATAATTAAAAATATCCTTTCTTTTTAAGAATATAACACAGTGTTAATTTAAATCAATTAAACTGCTTTATTACGCAAGTTCACTAAACTCGTAGCCTACGAAAAAGACAGGCCCCGGCGCGGAAAAGTCACCTGACCATGGTAGGCTGATCAACAATCCAACCTTCACTGTTTTCAACAAACGAAAAAAAATACTGATTCTTAAAATCCAAGATGAGAACAGTGAGGGTTACATTGTTATTCAGCCTAGGATGATCAGGTGAATTTTCCGCGCCGTGGCCTGTCTTTTTCGTGGGCTACGGCTAAACTTTTCAAATTTTCAAATTCGGAGTTTTCATTGACTGTTCAGGCCAGTGACCAGTAGTAAGTAGTTATATATTTCAATTTTACGCGTTTGAGATTCGAAAGTAGCTCAATAGTTATTTGAAGCATGAATAAACCTTAATAAACACTGCAATTAACGATTCCTAATGAATAGGGTAAAAGTGCCGATAAAGCTAAAATTTCAGACAATCGCGGAGGTCGAAGAGGCATATTCGAATCCAACGGAGTACGAAAGTCGACAGTTTTGATTGCTTTGGTATGGTCGTGAATCAAAGTCATTTGAAGATCTTCGAAAAGTTGGTGTCTTGCAAGGTACTTTCCAGGGAGCCTACAAAAGCTCTAGGGCTGCTAGAGGACGATGAAGCGTCGCTCATTCCATGTGGGAAGCAATTGGTTTTCAGATTCTTCGACAATTCAGATATCTATTTGTAAGTATTTTGGTGTACAGTAGAATAGTTGTGCAGACGCGTTGTCAGAAGACTACCCGCATCAACTCAACTCAGGTACAACTAATCTTCGAGTGCTGTATCTTGCATTAAAAGATGTGGACTAATATGTTACGAACAGTAAATGCCGACTCAAGGGTTATCAAGGGACGCATCAATTGCATCAGTTCGCTGATCAAAAAGTTGAAGCCTTCCAAGATTCAAATCCACTGCTATCGCTGGAGACTACAGAACCCTGGACAAGTTTGCAAGAGTTGGTACATCAAACATCACTTTTAAATGAACAGCAACTGATTGTGTACAATCACATTAAAATGCGGTTTGCAACAAGACGCCACAGTGGAGAATACTTCTCTTGGACGGTCCTGAAAAACTGCTAAATCATTTTTGTTGGAAAAAGTGCTGGCGACTATTCGATTGGAAGGCAAGATTACCATGGAGTGGAACTGCAGCTCTTCAATCAATGGGCGGGCCAACGGCACATTCAATATTCAAGCTGGGCCTGGATCATCACATCAGAAGAAGCGCCTATGATGATCAAATACGACTTTGAAGTGCTGGACATTTGAGTTGCTAAATATATTTTCTTTCGTATAATCTGTGACTGTTTAATGTTGCTTATTGTCTCTACACTCACAGCAATATGCGGTTAATATGACCTGCTTGTGAGAGTCCTATGATTCTTCCAATACGACCCATTTAAGAGAGTCACTGGACACAGATGTCAGTAAGAGTTTTTTGACACGAATTTCCGAGTTGCCATTCTTGGGTCAATTGACTCGACTGTACAAGACTTAAGACTCATTAACGGAATGTTTACTATACGCGTTAATACTATACGCGTTACTATTACTTATTTACACATTTTTACATACATATTTATATATTTTCACAGTTAATTACACATTTATATAGTCATATTTACACAAATTTACATACGTGTATATACCTATTTACATAATATACACAAATTTACACACGGATATATACATATTTACACAAGTTTACACTTTAGTACACATCCGTATAGATTATTTACAGAACTTTACACATATTTAAACACACACGTATGTTTACACAGGTTTACACATAGTTACACATGTTAACGCTTATGTACACCTTTGTACAGCTTATTTACACAAGTTTACACACATTTATACATATATCTGCACAAATTTACACACGCGTATAGACAATTTACGCATCTGTACAGCTTATTTACATAAGCTTAACCAAATATGTACATAAATTTATACACGTGTATACACAATATACAAGTTTACACAGGTGTATACACCTATTCACACAGATTTACATACGTCTATACACCTGTTTACACAAGCTTATACTTTTATACACATCTGTAGAGCATATTTACACATTTATACCACAGGTACACAAATTTACACACGTGTATACACCAATTTACACAGGCTTACACACATATTTACACAATGTATACTGATTTTTACACAAGTTTACATTTGCATACCGACCTGTATTTGTATTTCATCGTCTTTGCAGTCAACATTCGCCAGCAGACGATAGAACTCCAAGCTTGTAGGCAGAAAAAAAATTTTTAATGATAAATCTGTTGCTAAATTCTAAAATAACGATCGCCGTGTTCATAGAGTTGACAGCTCTTGAACGGTAGACAACAATACAAAGAGAAACGACATCTTTTTAAAATTTTTAAACATCAATTTTTTAAAATTATTTATTGATTTAAGAATACATTCAACTTATAATGTATAATGCAATAAATTCACCATCACCTAACAGAAATGATTTGCACAAAAATCAAGGGATTATTTTTGTTGTAACCATTACATCGTTCTCATTATATATCTGCAAGATTCCTTTTACATTCCTTTGGGTGGGCTAAATGGAAACTATCAAGTATTGCTCATATTATAAAATGGATCATAGTATCCTTTGCAATCTGAAATATAGAAAAAAGGATGAGTTCTAGATCAATGATTTACACTCCCTACAATAATGGAAAGGGAAATAGCGACATTTTATTTTAGTTAATATCTTATTCGACCTCCGTGGTGAAATTAAGGCTAAGGTCAAAACTCTCACCGGTGAGAAGAGTTAGCGTTTGGTCGGTCAGAAATCCCGATGAGAAAACTGTGACGTCATTTTAACGCGGTCAGAAACGCCAGCTAGTACTGCTATGCCTAACCGGTTAGTCTCACCGTCCTCACCGAGAAAAAGACGGTTAGCCCAGTGAGAAATTACGTCATCATTCTCTCACCGGTGAGGGTTTTTGACCTTAGCCTGTGTCAGCCACCCTTCTTACTTTCAATAAGGCTCCGATACACAGCTTCCGGGGTTTACATCCATTCTTGCTGCGAGAAACTAGCCATGTTGTTAGCAGTCGATAACAATGAATGCATTTCAGATCACAACGAGTAAATAAAAAATAATCGTAACAATAATGAATAAGAAAACGTGTCAGCAAATAAATTTGGAACTATTAAATAAGTGTAACTTAGAAAATAATGTAACTTACTTTATTCCTGTTTTCGTTCAATTTTTCCTGAACTGGTAAAATTTGAAGGAGCAAGACGAACAACGTTGGAAAATGGCTTATTCAGCGTCGAGTTTTTGAGGGAGACTGTTCTCGCACTCAGAGTTGAAAAGACTATCCCTACTGATAGATAGTCTCTAGATAGCTTGTCCCATCCATAGTCATATTAGAGTAGTATTAGTTCTAATAATTTTGTATTAATCTTCTTACTAACACGAACGGCGAAATCGTCCAGTATCGCTATCCGCCATGTTTTCGTAACTTGATTTCGTATCTCTACCGGAAATGATTCCCATTTCCTATGACTTGGCTCGTAAAGCTGAGTATGGCGCTGTTAGATGAGGCGGGGGTTCGTAAACACTAGAAGATGGATGATACAACTTATCTACGAAGTACTGTATTCTTATAATCGAGTCAGAGAGCTATAACCTAATAAAATGAGTCCTACGATCTGGAAATTGCTGTGAGTGTACTTGGTTGCCCCAGGCACAACACCCTTTAATTATTAAGTAGCGGAAGAATGGAGCTACTTATTGGTTCTACAATGTCCGTCTGTCCCCTTCTAACTTTCTACATTTTTTAAGGTAGAATGTTAAAATTCGGAATGTAGCTTACTTTGGGCATGCGCACGTTCATTATTTAGTTTGGATTTGATTAGTGCACCAGGGTCGCAATTACGGGGGTGGGAGTCACAGAGGACAAAATATCTATATGTTATTGAAGTACAGTACATTCCCAAAACGTTTTCATTTGCATCGAGGGAATTGAGCTAAGCGAAGTTGATCGGTTATAAAGTTTAGTAGCTTGAACGAACTTCGTAGAAGTTTAAAATGGACTTGGCTGTCCAGGGCCCCTATTCTCGAAAATTTCATCTTAACAAATCACATGAGTTGTGAGTGTCACGTGGTACAAACATGAATGATCAGACGGATCAACTCCCGTGCTTTTCGTTCTCCTCATGTGAGTTGACAAATCACGTGAGTAGAGCTTGTGAGATAGCTACGCAGAAAAAAAAAGAAATACATGGCCGACATATTCGCTACTATGCATTTAATCGGAGCATTGGAAACAACATAAAGGCGTTGTTTGAGGAGGCAACAAGCTTTACAAACGCGTATTAATGCATTCGAACTTCATGAAGATGTTTTTCGTTACTTATTTCGACTATCAAAGTATTTGGCAAAAATTTTTATATACAGCCTTCGACCGATTTTAAGGGTTCAAACTCGAAGATCAGCATTAAGCCTACAAAACAAAAGGATAATTTGCACTATCTCCACAATCGTACGATGCCTAATCATGCGACCAAGGTAAATGACATTTATATTAATTTAGCCTTTTACTCACGATCAAATAGAAACCGGATTATGTATCAGCTGGTTAGAGGGAGGGGGGGGGGCCTTTAAAACATCAGTTCACTTACCTTGATCGCGCGATTGTGCGGATAGTGCAGAATAACCCTTTTTCCATTCCATGTTTGATTTCTTTGCTCTGACGCAAGAATTCAATTTCCTTCCTAAGTCATCCCATAGTACTCCGTAAACTCGTTTTCAAAATTTTCTTTTTGTTCATCTGTGATTCTTTTTTCTTTGCCTTTATACCAGCGTGGCCAAATCTAGCATAATCTAGCATAATCTAGCGTGGCCAAATCTCGGCTTGTTGGCCGAGAGCGCTGAGGCGCAGGTCTTATCGCTCTCGCAACCAGCAAGTCACGGGTTCGAATCCCGCTTGGGGCATGGATGTTTGTGATTGTCCTTTATTATAATATAAAACCCCGTGTTGGGCTTCGGCCTGTTGGGGGCAACCCGCGGGTTGTTTAGATTATAATTATGCTAGACTGACATAAACTGTAAGCCTTTTGCATCGTGGTTAGCATAAATGCTCATTAGTAAAATTTTCGAGTTGTTTTCTCATTTTTAGGGAAAAAAATCAACTATAATTCTATAGTGATGCTTGTATAGATTCCTTTTTGAACAGAAGAACAACAGCACTTTATAAAATTATGAATCGCCTGACAAGAAAGGAGAAGACACAATTCCACACAAAAAAGTTTTAATTTAAATATTTTTTTATGGAATTGTGTCTTCTCTCTTATTGTCTGGTTAAACCTTGTCCACAGTTTCTGGTACAGTATCCGAAATTAATATACTATGAATCCCCTCATCAGCCCAGGAACATTTTCACTCAGGACAAATGTGAGAAGGCCGATTAGTAATTATATAAGAGAAGGAGTGGTATGTTAATCAATAGATAAGTTTAAGAAATAAATTTAATAAATCTCCTTTTTAATTGTTAATGTCGTAAATAAAGTCATTCAATGCATCAATCTATAATCTTCCACAACATCAAGAATATTATCCAGGTTCATCCAGTACTTCAACCATCATCCACAGTATATAAAATAAATACTGTATCATCAACTATATCTTCAAGTCAGCTTTTCAATCCCAGTTTCATCCAGTCCATCAAGTGTTCAACAATCAAATATATTCAATCCAGTTCTTCAAACCCAGTTCTAATTCGGTTCCTAGCGGGACATATAATTGGTGATTTTTATTAATTTATTTTACTTATAATTACTTTTTTATAACATTAGCAATTAAAATGGAGATTTATTAAACTTGATTATTAAATTTAATTCGATTAGTATCTTTTGCTTTCTTCTGAAGCTTAAGTATAGAAGGAGTAAATAATTTTCAGAAATTTAATGCTTGTCAAAATTCTATCTGAAGTTCAGATTCTGAACGTAAGGAAGCATAAAAGGGATAATAAGAAGGCAACTTTAAATAAAAATTATTCTTTCAAGAGAGTGTTTTAGAATTTTTCTTAATATGAAACTTAAAAACCGCATTCTCGTTTTGAATTCTCTGCTACAAATTTTGATTTTTATGTAAGAAATATAATAAAGAAAAAAATAATAAATTTATAACTTTAGCATAATTTTGGCATTCTTACTACGACAATTTAGCATAATCTAGCATATGAATATTTTCTCTCAACAATATATAATGTATTATACCCAATCCACAAAAAGATAACAAAAGAAATAATAATAATTAAGAATGTGATAAGGATGAATTTAAAAATTTATTATGAGAAATTTCCTTCCCTCCCTTCACATAAGGAATGTGTGAGACCCACGAAATAAAAAATTATCTACAATAAAAGTGGACATAAGAATTTAAAAAAACAGAAAACATGTCTAAAAAAATAAATCTCTTACAATTTTTTGGTCTATATTGTGTCCGTAGCTAACATTTTGTAGAAAACCTGAAGGTCATATGTACAAAAACTGTTATTCATTATGAAAGTAAGCACTTCTGATAAGAAATTTTAAAATCCAACGATGAAATGAAGTCCGAGATGATAAAATGTTCATGAAGAAAATTTTAAATTTTGAGATGAGTCCAAAAAGGAATTCCAATCATACATTGATGAAGATTCAAACTACGAACAATGTTGAATAAAAAACTTCAACGTTATCGAGTGTACCAGATGCTCATCTTCTTCTTCTTCTTCTTTTTCATATAGCCAATTAGATCCATTCAGCACAGGATCTTTAGGCTGATGGTACGAAACTTACAAAAAGCGCTATTCGGGTTTTAATTTCGTATTTTCGCCCAGGGGATCGGAGATAATATTTTTTTAAGAAGAACTGTATTTGTAAGATAGTAGCGTAGGGCGTTTACTATTAACTTTTGATTTCTTATTTGATTTTTTTCTAAGAGTAGTAGAGTTTTTAGGTCGATATCAGTGGGTTTCTTTATTATTAATTTTTTATCGTCAAATAAGACTTTTCTTTGTTCGTCCAACAGAGGGCATCTCAGTAGGAGGTGTTCTACCGTCTGTTCTTCACCACATGTACACTTATTATGGATTGAGATTCCCAGCTTGAATAAAAAAGATTTAAAAACTACATGTCCGGATCTTAATCTAAAAATCATTCTTTGGTCTATTTTAGCCAGTTTTAGAATTTGTCTCTTAGTCGGAATTTCCGGGAGAAGACTTTATTTACATTACACATTATTTATAATGAGCTCCTTTATTTACATTACACCACTCCGAGTTCCACATGCAGTGCACTTGTTTTTTTATTATTTTTTTGATTGAGTCCAGAGATAAATTAACGGTCGCCTTGGGGCTGTTGTGATTTCTTGCACCATTTGCGAGAAGGTCCGCTTGTTCATTTCCAAAAATACCCTTATGGCCAGGAATCCACATTCATCTAATACTGTAATTTAGACTTTTCAGATTTAGTAAGGCCTCAATTAAATTCCCTGAAGTTGTTTTTTGGTACCACTTATGTTTTTTAATATCGCCGTTTATGGCCGTCAGGGTACTCTTGGAATCAGTTAGGATTAGCCAATTTTTATGAGTTTGTTCCCTTGTCCACTCAAGTGCTAGTGCTATTGCAGCGACTTCAGTTTCGAAGGAACTAAAGACAGGATAGCATCCTAAGGCAAGAGCATCATCTGGAGGAATGTAGATTCGTACGCCACCAGTATTTGTCTCTTGGTCAAAGGATCCATCCGTGTAAATTGTTTTGTAATCCATATAATTTGAAAATACGCATTCGTTTATACAGGCTGATGGGTTGCCGATTCCTACATTTGGCCACGGGGGGATTGAAATCATATCATCTGCGTCTGCAGAAGAAAATAAAAGATGGGATCGGATATATACTCTGTTTTTAACGTGAATCTCAGATAAAGGAGGGGAACTGAAACAAGACCAAGCTAATTCTTTCATGAAACCTGATTTAAGTGCTTCATTGATTATATCATTAATATGCGTTAAGTCTTTTTTCGAATGATTTCTGCAATAGTTAGAAATAAATTTTTGTGTCCATCTTATATGTGGGGGAGGACAACCTATGTCCACATACAAGGTGGAAATTGGAGAAGTCGATAACGCCCCTAAGGCTAATTATCACGTCTTTCGGATGTGATTAATTTTTTTGTTGAGTTCGGGGATGTTAAGGCTAGAAAAGGGCCATATAGATCGGTCATTGACAGAATGAGGTATTGAATAAGTTGTATCTGCATAAACCAAGGCGGGCCCCATATTGCCACCATTATTCATTTTAGTAAGTATAATTTTTTGTCCACTTTATACTTGATCATTTGAGTGAAAGGAGTCCAATTTAATCTACAGTTCATTAATATTCCAAGAAACTTATGTTGTCGTCTGTAAGGTAAAGGTTCATCATTAAGGATCACTTGGAAGCTGTCAGGTCTTTTTTTTTCGTGAAGACAACCACGACTGATTTCTCAGCTGATATAGATAATTTGTGGATTTTGCTCCATTTTGAGATTTGATAACAGATGTTTTGCATTTTTTGCTTGAGTATTGGTAATGAGCAATGGGACGTCCAAATCGCGATGTCATCGGCGTACACAGATAATTCCGATTCCTCGTCTATGTCTAAATATTTATGGATGTCACTGGTTAAAATTGTGAAAAGAGTTGGGCTAAGAATTGCACCCTGTGGGAGACCCCTATTTTGTTTAGTCCAAATTATGTTGTCTATTGTTTTTAGTCCAATTCTTCGGTTGTTGATGAATTGGCTTATCCAAGTTACGAATTTGTTGGGGATTTTTATTTCAATTAATTTCTTGATGGTCTACGGAATCATAAGCTTTGTTAATGTCTAGAAAGATTGCGAAAACATATTTATTGTTTTCCCAACTAGCATGGATATAATCAACTAATTTCATAATTGCCCATGTAGCCTGGAATCCCTTTCTAAAGCCTAATATGTATTTTGGTAATTTGTTATTTGCTTCTAAATACATATTTAATCTATGATTAATCATTTTTTCCATTATTTTTACGATGTTGGAAGTCAGAGATATTGGTCGAAAATCTTTTGGATACTTTGGGAGTGGCATCTTTGGTATAGGAATGATTAATCCGTCTTTCCAGCTTTGCGGAATTTCTCCAGTATTCCAAGAATGGTTAAAATATTCTAGTAGGAAATTTTTTAGGTACAGAGGTATTTTTTTAACGCTTTCGTTTCTTACTAAGTCTGGTCCAGGCGTAGAATTTTTGGTGCTTTTGACGGCATTGATCAGTTCATCAATAGAGAAAGGTATAGACCATACCTCCTGATCAGCATCTTCATTTAGTATGAATTCATTTAAGTTCCAGTTGGTTGTTTTTATGATAGATGGTCCCGAGTAGAACTGCAGTAATTTTTTGGCCGATTGAAAGGGGTCTAATGGGGAATTATTTTGATTTACCATAATGGGGACTTTTGGTTTAGGTTTGGCTCATGGTGGGCCACAATTTTGAGTTTGATGAATTTTGACACGCGGCAAGGAAAATTCTCCAATATTTTTTTTTTTCCTTTTTAATAATTTATTAGTTGCAGCTTTCTCCTTTTTCAACTTATCTAAGCATATCCCGCATCTGCAGCTAAACATTGGTCATCCCACCATTCAGGTTTATTTATGTCATGCTTAGGGCGTCTGTTATTGATTTGTATATTTTTGCAGTAATCTAGAATTAGAGTGTTTTTATCATCTCTTTCGTTTGTTTTGATTGATTGATTTGGGGACTGATCAGGGGGGAATTTCCTTTCGTTATTAAGTACCGATAGGTGCTTTATGCTATCAGTGTGGGGAAACGTGTCTGTCCGTCTGTAACTCAAACTCCTCCGAGGTTATGAAAGATTTTCAAAATCTGTTTCCGTCAGTCGATGAATATGGTTCATGGCACGTAGCAGTTACAAATATTATCTAAATCGGTTCATTGGCACGTGCACAAATGGTACCTCTATTTTCCCGCCCAGCAATTTTCAATGGGAAGAAATATTGAGTAATATATCAAACAAATCGTAATGACGAGATAGATGCGGTTATTCATTACTATTTTCGTCAGTCGATGAATATGGTACATGCCATGAAAAAGTCATAAATTTTATCTAAATCGGTTTATTAACACGTCCACAAATGGTACCATCACGACCCCACCTATCAATTTTCAATGGACAGATATATTAAGTAATAAGTCAAACAAATCTTAATGACGAGATACAAGCGAATATAAATTACTATTTCGGCCAATAAATATGGTGCAGGAAATGAACCATTTTGAAAATTGTTGCAATCGAAACATTGGCACGTGCACTAATGGTATCTTTATGACACCTTCCAAATTTTTCAATGATAAGATATGGCATGTAATATATGAAACAAATTGTGATGATGTATCATAAATGAATATCACGTAAAAGTAATGATAGTCCTGGTTTAGTGGAACCATTCTGGTTTAGTGGAACCATTATGGTTCATTGGAACTTTCAATACCAAAATATGGCATGTAATATATCAAACGATTTGGAATAAGGTGCCATGAATGATTATAACGTAAAATTCATGATAATCCAAATTGGTTTCAAGGAACCTGGTATAGTGGAACCATTATGGGTCATTGTAAATTTCATTGCCAAAATATGGCATGTAAAATATCAAACGATTTGGAATAAGGTGCCATGAATGATTATAACGTAAAATCCATGATAATCCAAATTGGTTTCAAGGAACCTGGTTTAGTGGAACCATGATGGTTCATTGGAACTTTCAATGCTAAAATATGGCATGTAATATATCAAACGACTTGGAATGATGTGTCATGAATGAGTATAACGTAAAATTAATGATAGTTGAAATTATTTCAAAGGTACGGGGTTTAATGGTATCATAATGGTCCATTAGAAACTTCCAATGTTAACATAGGGCGGTTTAAAAATATAGTTCCGGGAATGGTTTAGTTTAACCTTTCGGTACTTGGTTATGTCATTCCTTAATGGTTTATTAAGTACCGAAAGGTGCTTTATGCTATCAGTGTGGGGAAACGTGTCTGTCCGTCTGTCTGTCTGTCTGTCTGTAACTCAAACTCCTCCGAGGCTATGAAAGATTTTCAAAATCTGTTTTCGTCAGTCGATGAATATGGTTCGTAGCACGAACAAGTTACAAATATTATCTAAATCGGTTCAATGGCACGTGCATAAATGGTACCTCTATTTTCCCGCCTAGCAATTTTC
>JAHWFO010067815.1:0-15535 GCA_023313115.1 Rhysida immarginata
ATATCAGCAAATTTGTCAGTTCCCTTTGCATTTCTTTGCTATCAACGAGCGAAAAATTTACATTTCCTTCCTCACAATATTGGTACTTTTTTCTACTTGCCACACGAATATGAAAGCCATAAGACCTGAGTTAATCCTTGTACAGAGAAATACATTTTTCGATGGCCTTTGTGACAATTGGATACTGTTAAATGCTTAAGGCGTGGGATGCAATGCTTAGGAAAATTGGATAATTACGTTTATGCATAAACTTTAAATTTGCTCAAAATTCATAAAAAAGGAAAGAATCAGTTTCAATAATCACCTACTACAATGTAAAAAATTTATACGAGATTTTGGCCGAAGAGAATGCCTGTTCACTGAAACGTCATACTTTGCCATCTTCATGAGAATGCAAAAATTAGGGCTTAATATTGGATTTCTACCTTCTATTCCCAACCGTCCGGTTTAGGAATGGGGTTCCCTTTAAGTAACTTCCTTTCCGAAGTCTTCCTCCAGAAACTTGAACTCATCTTTGTCTCTCCCTTCCTCTCTAACTCACCATTATTTCATACTTTTGATACGTTGATGATATCCTAATTATTTTTGATTCCCGTTTTACCTCACCCATTGACATTGCTAACCTTTTCAGCACTTTCTCACCCCACATCTAGTTCACCTTTGAAACCGAATCTAACCGCTCTCTTCCATACCTCGATATCCTCATCACTAATGACCCCTCCAACTACCGCTTTTCTTTCTCTGTCTACCGTAAACCCACCACATCATCTAATTTAATCCATTATTCCTCTTCACACCCTCCTATCCATAAACAAGCCTCCCTCCGTTTCTTCATCGACCGTGCCCTGAAGTTACCCCTCAGTTTTTCTTCCCATGCCACCGAATTCCGAACTATACGCGCCCTCGCGTTAAAGAATGGCTACACTACTTCCACCTTCTCCCGGATTCTCGAACGAAGAAAACTTGCCCTCTCCAACCTTAAACCTCCTCACCCATCCCCATCCAAGAAATGCGATTCATCAGCCCTCATTTTTACCACCTTTCCGCCTTTCCTTTCCTCACTCGACCTCCAAGTTCCAAAAAAATCACAGGTGGGTAAAAAAATGTTTACAACAAATATTGACTTGGTTACTTTACACTATCTGCATAAGATAAAAGTCTAGATTAGCGTTCCCCAATTTTCTCCGGATGATTTTGCCCAGCTCTGTCGCGTTTATGTTTTGAATTTATTTTATTTAATCATATCTAATAATAACAATTTATTCCAGTGGCATCAAATTTAAAAATTAACCTTACTAATTTAAAAATTGAAAAATCCCAACAATAAAAATTAAACATAAAAAATAATGAAATTAAAAACATACATCCCTCCCCAGAATGTAACTGAGCCAACCAAATTTCAAATGTAGCATTAAATTGCTGCATCACGTACCGTTTTTTTTTGGGGATGGGGGAGGGGAAATGGTTGCTATTAAAGTGAAAATAGTACTTTGCTTTTTAAAACATTAGTTCTGAAAACGTGCTATTAGCTTTTTTTTTATTTTATTATTACTATTATCATCTTGCGCTTTACATTTAAAATGCTGTCCACCCTATTATGAAAGCGCAATACAAGAGACAAAATACAACAATGAGGTTTCATGAGACACTTTATTGATTTGCCAATAAGATGGTGCAAAATAATGCCTTTATTCATGTTTTCATTTTTATGTAGAATTGTTAATGAATATATTAATCTTTGGGGGGTGCCGTGGACTACGGGGCTTTCACAGAGCAAGCTGGCTCTAAAGTTAACCTCCGCCTAGCATGGCTAGCAATAGGCTGGGTGACCCCATTCAGTGAAGAGAGTTGTTACTTTTTTTTTGCCGACCAGTGTTATCTTTGAAGAAATTTTGAAATTTAAAAGTAAAGTTACATGATAACCTAAACACTAGGAATGTCATATGATGCCTTGGCCAAGATACAATCTGATTTATTAATAAACAAAAAGCTTCTTTAATTATTCATTTTTTCCAATGATCCTCCCTACCCAATATTTGTACCCTTTTCCAATTAATTAATCATATCTACTTAATAAGTAAATGTGTTACCATATTATTGAAATTATTCTGTAAGAAATTCACATTGGAAAAAATCCATGGAGTCCCGTTCCACTGTACTGTCCGCTTCCCACGAAAATGCCCCTGCGTTGTTGAAAGTGCTCACTGCGCGCGCTGCAGTTGTGGATGCGTCCACAGCACTGGTAGGGAACACAAATAGGAAAATGCATGGAGGGTAGGCAGGGAAAGCAGCATCTGAGCCTGCTGTTAACTTGCACGTGGTTAAGGAAACTTTCAACACTTTCAACAACGCAGGGGCATTTTCGTGGGAAGCGGACAGTACTTCAAATGATGGGCCGCCTCGCCATGGCCGCCGACATTGAGCGTAGAGAAATATGGCCGCCCGTTAGCCGATGTTCACTGTCACGGGATTGCTTCTAATAATTACTTCTAATATATGGTAAATGATACAATAATAAATTCAGAGCATGAACACGACGGGTTGACCATGATCTTCTTGGAAAATTAGGGAACGCTAATCTGGACTTTTTACCATCAATTACAAATGCCACACACCGTGCTATGCGCCTAAAATAAACATCTAGAGCCCCCAACTGCAAACAAATTCTTTCCCGGCCCAACGGACTGATATACACCTCTATCTGTTTGGTCACATGGTTAAAACACTATCCTCGACTGACTTGGCGATTTGTAGCATCATTAAGATAACGTAAACTAACCCTTGACTTAGTTGCAGAAACTGTTATATACTAAATGTTAGCTTACTTTTTCCAGCTCGTTTAAGAACGAGTGTCCCGGGTATATGTGTATTTTAGTATACCAAAAGCTCATAATAATTCAGGATTCGTTAATACTTGCGGAAAATAAAGATAAACTTAACGGAATATTAACACACTAGCAGCATATACTTTCAGTATAATTTCTTATGCACATTTCGCGTTATCCGTCACTAAAGAGGTGGTTTTCCGGGTCGCTACAGTAAAAGCTGATATCTTAAACCCGCTACTCCATAGAACTCGGGCTTAAGATGTGAGCTTACAGATGTGAAGTTGAATAATCATTCCATGATTTACTTGTTCCTTATGCATGCAATCTAGTCTTGGAGAAATTATAAATAAAGAGACAAGGTTAAAATTATTTCATTTAATGAAAATCAGAATAATGCGATTGTAAGCTCGTCTGCAGGTGATGTCCAGGTTACTCCATGTGCTTTTATCACTATTATGTTGCTGCCTTGTGAAACATATACCTAAATGTGTGATTTCTCTTTATTTTGCACAGAAGTGTGTGGACAAAGGGAAACAAAGGGACAAAGGGACAAAGGTGTAAAAAGAGATTATTATCGTGATGATTTAAATAATTGCCTGCTACATTCGCCTGCCTCAGAATTGAATGATGGAAATGACGTAAACTTGGTTCATGTTAGTTTCAGTATTGTTCAGTTTAAAGAAAAAATGATGGACTAGAAAAAAATATCTTAAATTAACAAGAGAAATATAGATTAGCATTTATGGAAGCAAAAAAAATTGCCACTTTGGTATCAGAAGCCACTGGTTCGTGTTTTCGCAAACGACTTAATTTTCTTAAGTAGCTGCTACTTGGGGAAAAAAACAAGAATTGCAATTACATGAATTTCAGGAAGGCGAAAGTGAACATGCGGATACTGGTTTGGGATTGACAGAAAGGTTATCAGATATGTATGTAGAACATATGACCGTTCTAAGAAAAAATAACTCAGTCGACACAGTAAATAAAACAGTGTAAAAAATCATCAAACTCACAATTTGGTGAATAACAAAAATCACAATTGTGCCTCCAGTGATGGGCCTTCTGAACAAAGGGAAAACTTAAGTGTCATGCTAATGTAGACAATTTGCCAATCTTGCCATCACGAATTCTAAAGCGTGGAGGACCGAAAGGGAGAGAAAATACAGTTATTGGATTATCTTACAAAAAGAGTAAATCAAAACTACTACCATTTGAGAAGCTTACACAAATTTTACAGTGGTTTGTGTCAAATAATGTTGCACGAAGGAACGCTCGTTAGTAAAGATGATATTGATGCAGTATGGGATAAAAACGTGTCCATTCTAAAACTGCTGCGATATTTTGATGAAGCAGCCTGGCTAGTTGTGTCTAGTTTGTAGTGAGGACTCGGAAAATGATTCGTGTGTTGTAGTCGATGTTTGCAATGGTTTCATTTTACATGTGTGAAAGTGAAACCATCAAATAAAAAAAAAAAGAGTTGGTTCAGTAATGTGTGTTTTGAAAATTTCAGCAATAAATCTCGTAATAACTGAACATGCGTGACTCTCCTTTCAGAAAGAGTTCTGGCTACAAGCGTATCTTACCAGAAATATGCAAAGATCCGCTAAAAGTTCCATTTAGTATCCAAATTCACTGGATTTTAGCGGGTAAAAATTTTTTGAGTTCAACGCAACAAGCCCAAAAATACCCAATAAAAATCAAGAACTGCCATAAAAAATCGCAAACCGCGAAGTAAAAATTTTACAAATCAAATGATATAAAAAAAAAAGTCCAATTTACGGTTTATATCCCAGCCTGGCAACACCGTGGCCAAGTAGGTGAATCCAGCAATCCCAGAATTCTTCGCGGCAACTGGTTTGACTTTTATGACGTCAGGGCATATATAAACCAATCAGAGGGCGGACGTGACTTAATCAGAATCAACGTCGGACGCCAGCAAGTTTTACCTATCACTTGTAGTAAATATTTCAAAACAAAATGGTTGCTCAGACTCAATGGTCAGATGTCTTATTAGTGCCGCGGCCTTTTTCAAGCTAGCGGCAACAATGCCTAAATGTGCAATAAATGACATATTCATTCATTTCTCGTTTTAAGGAATTTTTTGTTGTAGCAATTAGGCAATTCGTATTAATGAATTAATACCATTGAACACGAATCTTTTAATCGATTAAAAATTTTTTTCCCTTAACATGCATGATCATCGGCAGTGAGTATGTGTACCGAATTTCAGCTCTCTAACTTTTAAGAAGGTTGGTTTAACTTTTATTGCAAGATTTGTACCATGTAGATGAGTTAATTAAAAGTGTGAAAAAAGAAATGAAATGTTTAATTGTTGGTCTTTTAATTGTTGTTTAATTGTTTAGCTTTGTGTCCTCATTTTATTCACTTGCTTCACTTCAAGCAAAACATATACAGGCCGAGTCAAAAGTTTGTAACCCCCTTCTATCTTGGATACAGTTATCCAATGCAGTTATCCAAATTCCAATAAAGAGAGGGAATAAAAAATCGAGGGTGCTCTCTTTCATGGTGGCACTTACAGTGTTGTTAATAAGCAACTTAGGATATATGCAAATCGTTGTTCTTACCATTGTTGCTGGTATTACATTGAGGTTTTTGGGTGATGCGTTCATCGGATTTTGAATTTTTTTTTGTTTCCTTGCTTATTTGATGCTCAACAAGTTTATAATTGATTTTTTGTATATCTCCAATGGTTTAATAGATATGATTTGCATATGCCCTAATTTGCATGTTGACAACACTGTAGGTACCATCTTCAGAAAGAGCACTCTCAACTTCCTATTCACTTCAAATTCAAAGTGAAATTTGCATAACTACATTTGTATCCAAGATACTAGTAGAATGGCGTACAGACTTTTGACTCACCCTATATACAGAGATTGGACAAAATAATATGGAAATCTTTGATTTTAGACGTTGCGCCGAATATCAAGAAAATATACTTCAGCGATTGTCCTGAAGGCAAATAGGGGACCAGCAACAAATTGAACAAAAAACAATGATTGGGATCTCCCTGTAAAAATTAATGCTTGAAATACATTGTAGCTGCATCATTTGCTTTTGAGGCTTCTTTTACTTACTTATCTGTGCTCTTTTGCATGCTCTTTATAACCCTAAAGTTTCAGGATAATTTGTCAAGTTTTTCTATATATTCGACAAAAGGTCTAAAAGGTGTTCATATTAAGTCCAACCCCTGTATATTTATAAATAAACTAGAAGAGGTAGCCGGCGTTGCCCGGGATAATTACACGTGTAGGTAAACAGAACAATCTGCATTGTAGGTCATGAGATATTGTTAATCCCTGCATAGTGTTGGTGTATTGTTGATACTTATTGTTGCACAAACTTTGCCTTGCATTATTGGTCATGAGATATTTCTCATTAACATGCCCTGCCATAACCATGAATATCGATTTTTTATTAATAATTATTATTTTTTCGAAATCTGAGGTAGACAGTGACCTTCATCATACTTTGAAGGTCATGTATGCGAAATTTTATCAAGATCGGAATAAAACTGTAGGTTTGTATAAAAAACAAACAAACAAACACACAAACCCACAAACAAATCCACAAACAAACAAACAAATTATGATGAAAATGTATTATTTTTCGTATAGCATGTGCATTTACTACATTGTTTTCCCACATCAAAAAAAAGAATGAATAATTAATTAATTTCAAATATTTCTTAAATCAATAAGAGATGATAAATTGTTAGGAACACAATTAAATTATGATGCATTATTTGTTTTACTGTTTTTTATTGAAACAAACTTTGTCCTAGAAAATATAATTTGAAATTTCAAAGAATTTCTTTCTTGCAATTTTATATAAAGCAAATATTTATGAGAATATGAAATTTCGAATAAATATGCAAAAAGTCTAAGACACTGAAAAGATAGAAAAATATTCGTGTTGATATGACCATTTCGGTCTCCTTGCTTTCTTTGTAAAGCTGGCAACCATACTTGCCATTGCCCAGGTTAATTCTGAAATGAAATGAGATCTCATCAGTACATTTACTTAGAATCTATTCAACGAAAGAAATAACAGGCGTATCTATTATAGGACATTATTGCTATAAAAATTATACAAAAGTTTAACAATTGAAACTGAGTATTTAATTGAACACGCCCAATTTTTCTTTCATTAGACATTATGGAACACAGTAATAAGCAAATAATGACAGGTAGACCTTTTGCAATAGATATAATTATTGTCAATCTCTGTTATAATGAGTACCTTGGGGGTCGATAAATTTTACTCGTTACAACCGTTATTCGCCATATCCATAAAATGTGTCGCAAACAGTTAAATTAATTGATTAAATTGTAGATTCATTTATTAACAATATGTGATTGTTGTTATAAATTATATTAAATCATTGTTAAGATTTAATATTAATATCGCATAAATTTCCTACTATGGTGCTTATCCTTTAAATAAAAAACTAATACAACTTGTGTATATTGAGCTGGGCATAAGAGCAGTCTGCTATGGATAGCAATTAACTACTAACGATAAACCAAAGTAGTTACAGATACAAAATATTAGCATGGCTGTTAATAACAATAGGCTTAACAGCTATTTAAGAACATTAGGCCTAATGACAATTACAATTTGCTATTGATAGCAATTAGCTTTTGATAACATTAGGTCCAACAGCAATTTATTCTTGATAGCAAGTAGTTTTGGATAACGATAGGCCTAACACCAATTTGCTATTGATAGCAGCTAGGTGTTAATAACATTATGCCTAACACTAGTTTCCTGTTGATAACATTTAGCCTATCAGAAATTTGCTAATGATAGGGTAAGCTTTTGATAATTACAGGCCTAACAACAGTGAACTATTAATAACATTATACCTCACCTCAATTTGCTATTGATAGCAATTAGCTGTTATTCAGTAAGCCATTGCACTAATTACTGTTAATCATTAGGCCTAATAGTAAAACAGCTTTTGATAACGATAATAGTTATTCAGGCCAGAGCATAATGCAAAGGCATAACCATTCAGTCGTTGGTTTTGCTTTTGTAAGTGATTTTTAGTTGCCTATCTTTTCCTTTGATTAAGCTCGTCATTGGCACATACTCTATATGGAAATACATATAAGGGTATCGTGCGAATTAATTGGCAAAATTGATATCCAAAATTAATAGCGCAATCACTACAAGCAGACTATATATAAATATTAAGTTATAGCAACGCCCTTACATATTCACAATTTGATGAATTAGTTTTAAACTTTTCACTGCATTTCAAAGATATATAAATTACCGGTTATGACGAATAAAATTAGTCATTCCCATCGTGCTCGTTCCGTAATTATATCTAACAGAAAAAGGGACCTCTCATGAAGTTCAACATGACGACTCTCTCAATGAAGAGAATACTTTATTAAATCAGTTATATATTAATCTGAGTTAAACATATTTTACCAGCTTTCTTATTTTTTCTTGCAGATGCAGTTACTGTTTTCATCGCATGAACCTGTCATACCTTCCATCATTTCACATTTCAAATTGCAAGCTTTATCGCCTCCGAGGTTACATGTAAAGCCCCTCGACAAATCGGTATCTGCAGTATCATGTAACATATTTATGCTCAATTAGTTTACAGCTTAGAGAAAGTTCAAAAACTTTAATTTGAAATACTCACTTTTCTTACATACACAGTTGCCATTTTCGTCACATTCACCAGTCATTCCTTGAAATGTTTGGCATTTCAAAATGCAAGCCTTGTTTCCACCAAGTTTACACGTCAATCCTCTGGCCTCGGCTGCTTCAATCACCAAGAAAGAATTAGAATAGGTATTTAGGGTTTAATATGCTATCATCAGATAAATTCATGTGTATGACAAAAATAAATAACTACAATAACCACTTTTATATTCGGAGTGGATTTTAATGAATACAGATTTTCAGAATAGGCATTAAGAGCAGAGGTGATCTAAGGGAAAATGCTGGGAAAATTCATTTCATAAATTGTCAAAAGTATATAAGAGACCTTACAATACAACATGTTAGTTTAAAAATCAACTAGTTTCGGCATTTAATCCCGCCTTCATCATGGTACAAGAGAAATGGGCTACCAGCCCTTACATGATCTAAGAACACGGCAAACATCAAGTAAAATGACAAAATTCATGGTGAATTCTGGTTGCTTGACGTAAATGAGGAGCGTCAACCAATCAGAATGTTACAATACAGATGAGATGACGTAATTGGAATGAATTAAGTGGAAAAGATAAAAAGGGGGAAGCGATAAAAAAAATACAGGGAGAGGCATTTATCCTGAGACAACTGAATATCTCGCAAAATAAGTATTGTACGAAAATATGTCCAAAATCAAAAGTGAATTATTTCGCGGGGGAAATTCATTAGTTAAAAAATTACGCCAAAAAATTTTGTGCACTAAAAAATTTTGAATTTTTGAAATTCTGACTTCGGATTCTTAAAAACCATTAAAAAGTAGAATAGGAATGTTTGTAAGACCCACTCTCTATCTCTTTGTCTTCATCGATAAAATTGGGTTCAAAACTTTAAAAGTTCCACACTTTCAGGGCCTCTATCTCCTAAACGGTTGGACAATTGTAAAAACACCAAGAATAAAAAATTTCTCGAATATTGTGCACAATCTGAATATACCATTAAAAATAGGGGTTCCTATTTAGGATTTCAAAATTACTCACAAGGGAGGGGGTAATGTTTTAACTAATGAATTTCCCCCGCAAAATAATTCACTTTTGATTTTGGACATTTTTTCGTACAATGCTTAGTTTCCGAGATATTCAGTTGTCTCAAGATAAATGCCACACCCTATATATAAAATAAAATAAATAAATAAATAAATAAAAATAAAATAATACAAACAAAGATAAAGATATTATAAATTAAATAAACTACATGGTGTAAGAAAAAAATATATAAAGTTTGACCCTGTGGGTCAAAATGAACATAAAGTTTCTCATGCAAAATGTCGAAATCCCAATCCTTATACTGTAAACACCTCGCGAAGTTTGTTAAAACCTCGCGAAATTTTGTCATATTTCATCATCGTTCCGAAGGAATCAATCTTTCCTTATATCATCGAAAATTCCCATCGTTTCCTCTGCAGAAAGTAAACGCACCGTATTCTTTCACAAAATGCTCTTCGTGCTGGATATCTCCAGGTACTCGCTGAATCTGGAACGGCTGTTGCAGATTATTATACAGAATCCTCCATACCGTTGTCTGAGAAACGCCTAACCCACGAGCTTACTTACTGTTTGTACTCGTCGAAGGATCCTTGGCCACATTGTCGGCTGCTCATTTCTTGGGATGATGACGAAACTTCGCGGGGTCTTTAGGGGCATAAGGGTTGAGATTTCGACATTTTACATGTTCATTTTGTTCCATAGAACAGCGCTAGGTACTTTTGAATCACCATTTTAGAATCGCCCTATCTAATTTCAATCCATGAGCATCTTCGGGGAATGGTGATTTTTAGAGGGTCCTTCACGTACTCGAATATAAATCGGGGTATAACATAGGTCCATTGGGGTAACTCATCCAACTTCCAAGGATGTCGTATTTCAATATGACTTGTACAACGGTTTATGGGACTCCGCGAAGAATGCTTATAAAGTTCAAGTATTTGGGAAATAAAATTTCGAAATTTAACTGACAAAGCTGATAAATTTGCAGTCACAACAAACTTTGAGGATTTGAAAGTAATCTCCCAAATCTCAACACACGTACCACGTTAAAAGAAGTATCAGTAATACTTCCTTAAAAAATGGGATATTGACAAAATTCGAGGTGAAGAATTAATTGGAGACTTACAGTCCTGAGGTCAGCATACTCTTTCAACTGGAGTTTGGAAGATACTGCTTTTTATCATCTTCATATACACTATACGGAAAAACGGACACCTGACAAAACATGCAAGTTTGCCATTCAAATTAGACGCATTAGCGTAACGTTGTATGCTCCCATATATAGCCTAAGATGCGTCTCTATTACAAAACTATCTTACTGGAAGAAAGCAATATCACGCGGAGGTGAACAAGCATATTTTCAACGAGGTATGGTGATTGGATGCCATATCATCAATGTTTCAATTCAAGGAATAGCGAGGAGTTTAGAGATTCTAAAATCGACAATAGCCGATGTGATTCGAAGATGGAAGATAACTGGCGCAATCGCGTCTTAGAAGGCCTCATAAACTAACGGATCGGGCTCGGAAAACTTTGAGATGGATGGTCGGAAAAACACGCCAGTCATCTGCAGCTGATCTGACTTCTGAAGTTGAAAACGCCACCGGGCTGATGAAATGAGCTGCAATCATTAGGTTTTTGTGGTAGGGAAGCTGCACGCAAGCCTATAAACGCTAAACGACGCTTGAACTGGTGTATACATCGCAGTTCCTGGAATTTAGAACAGTGGAAGGCCGTCTTGTGGAACGAGGAAGCCCAATTTATACTTTGAAAATCAAATGAACATGTGTGGATATCGCGATTACCTGGAGAACGATTCCCGTATCGTCCCAACGATTTTGAGGATCTGTAATGATATGGAACTGTTTTTCGTGGTTTGGACTTTGGCTATTGGCTATATTGAATAAAAACATGAAGTCTACGAACTACCTCCGACATTCTGACACTCTTGGCAGTTCTTGGCGCAACACTGCCAGGGATGTAGCAGAATGGCTGCGGAAATGATGCCGAACTTTTGGACTGGCCAGCCCGAAGCCCAGACCTCCACTCCGTATAAAACCTTTAGTAGCGTAGAGTTAGAAGTTTAGAAAATCGTTTTTTTTTCGCTGCCTGCTTTGGAGTTTGTTTTAGAATAGTAGTGGAAAAGAATTCCGCAAGCATTTACCAAACTTTAATAGAAAGAATCCCACGTAGATGCAACCATTAAAGCAAAAAGTAGCCCCACAATATATTATTTAATAAAAATAAAAGCTAAAGGTGTAAACCAAGCATGTGTCCCATATACAGGGTGTCCCAAAAGGTCCGTTTCAAACTGTACGTGCTGGTCTGTCAGACCATGACGAACAATTTTTACCTAAGAAGTTGTGACTGAAAACGTGACCAGCCAGAGGGCGATGTTCGCAGACGCAATAGAGAGCGGGATCCCCCCCTCACCTCACTCCGCTGGATTTCTTGCTTTGGGGATGCATGAAGTCCCTGCTATACGAGACACCCGTAACATCTGAGATCGACCTCGTCGCCTGATTCGTGGAAGCTATGGCAAGTGTCCGATACACGCCTGCACAATTTGAAAGAGTCCGTAATTCCACGCGTTGACATTGCGGTGATGAACGGAATTTGGTAACCATTTTCTGTGTCGGTCACAACTTCCTATGTAAGACTTGTCACAGTCTAACAGACCAGCACGTGAAGTTTGTAAACGACCTTTTGGGACACTACTGTGAAAAGTATGATTTTCAATAAAGTTTGGAATCAAAAGTATTGGGCTGATGGATATTAAAATGGCAAAGTATAGATACCCAAATATAGCTTTAAAAAGTTAAGAAATAGTTATAAGCACACTCACCTGTTTCTGCTTTCTCCTTGCAAATGCAGTAATTGTAATCATCGCAATAGCCTGTCTGTCCCATCATTTCACATTTCAAATTGCAAGCATAATTGCCTCCGCCATCACACAGAAAATCCCTCGACAAATCGGCATCTGCAGTTTATTGCAATGTATTAGTTTACATTGTTTAATTAGTTTAATAGCTTAGAGAAAAGCCAACATTTCCAACAAAAAGAATTTGAATTACTCACTTTTCTTGCACACACAGTTGCCATTTTCATCACATTCACCGGTCATTCCTTGAAAGGTTTGGCACTTCAAAATGCAAGCCTTGTTTCCACCAAGTTTACATGTCAGTCCTCTGGCCTCGGCTTATTTAGTCACCATAACAGCACCAAAGAAAAGTAAAAAATATGAGAGTTATTTAAAGTTTTATATCCAAATATACAGGGTGTTTTTGAATTGAGTACAGATTTTTTGGGAGATGATAGAAGAGGTCCTTAGAAGTAGAAGAGTTGAGTTCATGTATGTTTTGTTATCGGTTATGTCGTCAACTGTAGCTCGAACGAAGGAACTGCATCCTCTGTCATCTTTCACTCTTTCTCAATAGTCTGCTAACTCTCCATTATCTCCAGTTACTGATCATTATTAAATATTTCCAAGAAATTGTTAACTTCTAAGAAAAGCCCGAACAACAGGAATTCTACGTATTGTTACAAATTCAATTTTGTTTTTTAATTCTCAGAGATGGGAAGGAACCATCATTCTTAATGAACCTACTTATATTGCACACTTTGCCCGGGACTTTACTTAACCTCTTGTTATTCTGTCTCAGATCAAAATGTTATCCATCTTCACCCCCAGGGAGCATCAGTGGATACTTTATACCTATCTTTAAAATTTCCCTTGGCCTTGACGTAGAAGCTCTAATACCCTCCTGCTATGTGTTCAGATGTTTCCAATGCCCGGATAGCTTTTTATCTTTCTGTTGCAAATTTCACTGATCAATACTCGTTCTTTCTCTTTTTTTGCCAAACACAAATTTTCACCAGTCGTCTGGACGTTTTTAGGGAGCTCAAGGGAGACCCGTGTGATTCCTTAGCCTCCTCAATAAACACTGCCCTATCCATGTCCTGTCATTGCATAATCATATTTATGCTCGTTGTTAATAATTCGTTACCCCCCTCCCTAAAAGAGGTTAATATGGTTAATTATTTAGTGCCACACAAGTTAACGTGTTAAGTATGCAGGGCAACACCAGTTAATGCGTTATCAAACTTTCAACCCCTCTTTTCACCCCTTGGGGGTTGAATTTCGAAAAACCCCTTCTTAGTGCTCACTTACAATTTGTAAAGAACCTCTGTACAAAATTTCAAGTTTCTAGGTCTTATGGTTTGGGCTGTTCGTTGATCACTCACTCGGTCAGTTTCTTCTTTTATATACAGGTTGTTTTTGAATTGAGTACAGAATTTTTGGGAGATGATAGAAGAGGTTCTTAGAAGTATTTTTTGTCATATGAACATGGGGTCCCCGCAGCTCCGTTTACTTCCAATACTGCATTGAACAATCAAATGACACCGGGACGCAGTGTGCGTTGGTAGGCCTAGATTATTTTATTTTTAACAATTAACACAAGCAATCTATTGTAATAACTTTTACATATGGACTAATCGTATTTTACAAAGGGGTTGGATACCATGGAATCTCCTTGACGAAGTTTGTCCTAAGACTTTTCAACAAACAAAAACGTGCACCTTGAAATTACTTTAAAAGTTATTACAGTAGATTGCTTGTGTTAATTGTTAAAAATAAAATATTCTAGGCCTATCAACGCACACTGCGTCCCAGTGTCATTTGATTGTTCAATGCTACTGGATGGTCACTGCGCTAGGCCATGCTTAACTTCACAGAGCTGGCTTACTCTGCGAAAGCCCCCTAGACCGCGTCCTCCCCAAAACTAATCTTAACGTAGCATTATTGAAGCTGAGCTGATTTATTTGAAACTGATCTTAAATTCGTATGTGTGCAAAACTAGTTATGTTTCTTGTGGCCTGCTCACGTTTTTTGCCCTATGAGGGGCAATATTTTAACAATAGAAGAGAGGAGACTATTAACGGGAAAATGAAATCGCCAATTAAAGATATACAGGTATTGGACATTGAAACTGAAACACCTTCGCAAATAGCACTGGTTACCCCCAGGGCTGAATAGAACCTTCTGCTAGGTAATTAATCGTATGCATATCAATGAATCACGTGTCAGAGGTCTTGGTAGTCACTCCAGTAGAAAAGTTCGATAGTAAGCTTCAAATTGTCTGTGCAGAGCGCTATAATGGGAGACATATCCGACTTCAAAAGAGGGCAGATTGTTGGTGCATCTGTGTCCAAAACTGCCACACTTTGTGATGTCTCACGTGCTACAGTATCCAGGGTGATGTGTGCATATGAACAGGAAGGACGAACCACGTCCAGGAGGAGCAACTGCAGGGGAAAACGGAAGTTGTCGGAAAGAGACGTCAGGACATTGACCAGGATTGTTGCACGAAAGCGGAAAACCACCGCAGCAGAAATCACCGCAGAAATGAATACACACCTCCAGGAACCTGTGTGCACGAAGACAATCCGTCGTTACCTGCATAAATCCAACATCCATGGCAGGGTTGCTACACCGAAGCCTTTCATCGGTAGTACAAATGCCTCCAAGCGGGTTCAGTGGTGCCGGACGCATAAAACCTGGACGTTGGATGACCTCAAACGCGTCATATTCTCAGATGAGTCCAGCTACACTGTCTTCCAAACAACAGGGAGGGTATTCGTCTAGAGGAGCCCCTCTGATGCCTACAACCCAGACTGCTTGGCACCCACAGTCAAACACGGAGGTGGATCAGTAATGGGGAGATCAGTAATGGTCTGGGGTGCAAACTGTGCAGGACCTCTACCGATCCTTCCCAAGACGTGTTGCTGCTGTGCTGGCTGCCCACGGTGCCCCAACTCCTTATTAAATAAAGATTTTGGATTTCTACCAGGTGTTTCAGTTTCAATGTCCAATACCTGTAAGTATAGCGTTAAAAAGTTGCGAAATAGTTTTTAAACACGCTCACCTGTTTCCGCTTTCTTCTTGCAGATGCAATTATTGTTTTCATCGCACGAACCTGTCAT
>JAHWFO010067856.1:0-37404 GCA_023313115.1 Rhysida immarginata
CAAGAAAGCCTCCTGCAATTTATATTAACATAGGAAATTTAGAAAAATATTTTTGAAAAAACACACCGTATATATAGATTGTATTGAAGCGTTTCACTTTATAATAATAATAAAAAAGAAACGTTTGACACATCGAAGGTAGACCCTCTAAGCGCAAAAAGGACTAGATATGAAATTTCTTTACAGCTTCATACCACAGTTCTTTCTTATATAATTTATTAAATCGAAAATGCTTAAATATTCTATCTCAAACCTTGTTAATCTAAGAATTATAGAAAAGTTTCAAAATTAAAAGGACGGGCAATTCTCCTTTATACTTACGATATCCAAATAGAGTAGAACGTCGTTTATCCGAATGTTAAGTATCCGAAGTGTCAAATAGCCGGACCGTCCTAATGTAGCTGCATATTGCGATACAAATGACTGTGGATTTCAAATGCCTAAATGATGACAAGATTCTGACTTTCGTGCAAGAAGAATCCGACCCTGTCAACGATGAAACGGAAGAAGACGAAAACAACTACGAAAGCAGCAAGGCTGTTGCTGCATTAGAAACAGCTATGGAGTTGTACGAACAACAATCAGAATGCTGTCCTATTCAATAACTCTGATGCTCAAGAGAATCAGAAACCTTGCAGCGAAAAAGCGTAGATGTTCTACGGTACAGCAAAAAATACGTTCTTATTTCTCACAAAAAAGGTAGAATTTCAAAATTGTATAACTGCTTTGCTTTTTCTTTATGCACGTTTCACGTTCGGTTTTCGGTTGTCCGAACAATCGCGTATCCGAACGGTGTCCGGTCCCAGTTAATTCGGATAATCGACGTCCTACAATTATGTACACTAAATATCAGGTTGTTGCAAAAGTTTTTTCCGGATTTTTATTCCAACACAAGAACGACTGAACTTGAATGACAGATTCAGCTCATGCAGATGCCGGGCAATGGTTGAAAAGTGAACCTTGAACTGTTCTGCGAGTTCCCTCGTTGTTACATTGTGATCTTCATCAATTATTTGGCGTAGATCACCATCTGAAATCATGATTGGCCGACCAGAGAGGTGCATCTTGAAGAGTGCTATCTCCGCGTCTGAACCGGCGATACCATTCTTCTATTTTACGTAAACTAACAGTGCCATCACCTAAACGTTGGCGAATCTTTCGGTGACATTGCGCAGCACTGATCTTTCCAGAATACTCGTAGAAGATTATTGCTCGAATATGCTCGCGTGAAAGGTCCATTTCAGACCGTTGATGGCACTCACAGATGTATAGTCAGAAAGTTGATTCTTGAATGTAATATAGCAAAGATATTCAGGAATCGAATGCAATAATTTGTTTGAAAAAATATGAACACCCCTCTCGGAAAATGAGCCCTTCTTGAGCACGGGTTCTAGAACCGGAAGAAACTTTTGCAACAACCTGATATGATTATTTATAAATATTATTTATATTTGAATGGTGTATTCCAAAAGCCTAATTCAATAATTTTTATGGCCATTAATTAGCAATTCAATAATTTCGTGACGCATTTAAATATCTAAAGAATCAATATCAATTGACTTTATTTTTTTAAATTTTTTACATATAATGTCTCTGAAGATTTTATGCTTGGACGAAGCACCGACATGTTGCATGAGGTAGTTTCAGAAAAGCCAAAAGAGCAGGAGGAAATGTGAGTAATATCGTTCATATCTTGAAATTTGTTCTTTCATAAACAGAGGCGGCAAAAAACACCCTATTCAATAAAAGAGAAATCTTCATATGAGTTGTAATATTAATTTATCCAGACATCAATAGAAAGAATATAATTCATGTTTGGCTTCTACACTTACCATAAGCGTTCAGATACCACTAATTACGGCGAGCAAATTTCAGCCAAACTATTTCAATGCTATTTCAGTAGCTTCCCTTAAGCCCCGCGCAGTGTGCATATATTATCCTGCAATAATGGAACGGACAGTACACAAGTACGGGAAAAGTACGTGTGTGCATGTTATTTTAATTTCCTTAATAAAATGTTGGACTTCCGCATGCAGAAAGTACGTCATGTTACACCCTTCTGGGTATATTTCTACAAGATTCCGAAAGACAGCTTTCGATATTTGAGCCCATTCATTATTGATGAGACTGTCTTGAAAATATTCATGTTGTCTATTCAGGATACGGAATTTTTGGCGATTTAGAATACAAGAATGATACATTGATCAAACTTTGACGATTCCGTTCAAGACATTTGTTGTTTACAGGGAAACATTTTTCTTAAACCGTTCGCAGTTATTGAAGCTTTTTTTTAAGTTCTTTAGAGTTCTGAATTTTCGCAAAGTAGTTAAGCCAACACTTCACAAGAAGTGCACTATAGTTTGATAATGTTGATAGTGCTCTTTAAATCTGTGAGTACGGTGAAATAATATAGAAAATAATCTTTAAACATTATCTTTAAAAAAGTCCTTAAAATCACCATTTTTTCAAACATTTCATTTGATAATTTACATCTTCTTGGTCTCAGGATTTGACCAAGTGTACTAAATAAACACTCCACAGCAGCACTACTTGGCAATGAAGAATTAAATTTTAAAAATCATGTTTCACATTTGGATAATTTTGTACAGTCATGATGATGTGAGTTTCTTTTGAATGCAAGTAATATTCTACTTCCTCTTCAATCTCATTTTGCATTGAATTGTCAGTCTCATGATTGTTTAAAAAGCTAAACAAGTCATCATCTTTGAGATTAGATAGGCCAATAACATTTTCAGTGGTTTTTTGTTTAAAATTCTTCATCCTGTCTATTTTCATCATTTTGAAGCTCGCCTTTAGCATTTTGAAGACTTTTTATTAACTTTTCCTTCTTGGCTAATTTTTCATTTGAAGGCACACACAATATTTTAAATTTCTGAATTAAAATTGTTGCAATGTTATATTCATCACTTTTCAACATATCTCCAAACCTCTCATCTTGTAAGAATATCAATGAGTGGAATAACTAATTTGTGCTGCGATTTGTTAATTTTCTTTAAGTTTTCTTTTATTTCATTGATAATTGGAATGGCTATCAGTTTCAGCTTATAATTGCTTCATTCCAGCAGGAAAAAAGTTGCATAACTTTGACATACAACAGTAAAAATGACATATCAGTGTCTGTCGTTGCTTCGGATTTTAATTGCATCTTCTGATTGGATTCACGCAGCTTCTCTAAACCTATGTCACAAAATCGTTGAACAGCATCAAAGTCCAATGACCATCTTGTTGATGTAGGATTTATGAAAGTTGATTTTGTTATTTCATATACAGTGTCAGACATTTTGGAGCTTCTATGAACAGCATTAGATAAGCCATGTAGCTTACCCACAACACGGTCATATGCGCATATGTAAGTAGCATTTGATCGCGCCCTTCGTGCATCAATTTATGCTGTCAATTCAATAAGTGATTGGCACATTTTTTTCGTGGTGGGAGAATTGAAGCTATACCGATATCAGTTTCATTAAGCAACTCATAAATTTATTCACATTCAAGAAAAAATGAATTTCTCTCTATTATATCATTATTTCACAAATTTTGTGGTACTGTCAGTAATGCAGTCTTGGAGTTTGTCAAGCACACTGTATTCAGAAAATATCTGTGCCAGCATTTCAGCTATTTTTTCTGCTGATGTTCAAATTTGAATCTTCGACATGCTAGAATAAATCCTTTCCTCTGAAGGCGACCCTGATCGATGAAATGTACTGTGTAGATGCAGCTAAAACTTTGATAAATTTTCCCTTGAAAGTAGAAAACAATTCAGTGATACTTCTAGAAACATGTCTTCGACTAGGTATTTTTAATGTAGGTACCATTCTGCGGCAAAATTATTGGAAATCAGCCCATTCTACAGCTGCTATTGGCATCATATCTGTAACTATCATTTCAGTGATATATGAAGCAAACTTTTCTTGAGTACACTGAATCTTCTTTCCTTGTGCATTTGGTATTGTATCTTAAGAAATTTTGCTGTGGTTTTCACTTCCAGGTCTGCTGTGTCCTTTTTTACACTAGTAATTTAAGTTTCTCAGGTTATTTGAAGTCATTTGGACGTTGTTCCTAGCAAATTAAAACAATTGGTATATAGCTAATATAGTAACTACCTTCAATTAAAATAAATCTTAACTGAATAAATAATAAATGGAGATAAACCTCCAAAGAGCAGATAATGATATTCTTTGAAAAAATGGAAGGAAAATTTCTGCAACCTGGATTCGAACCAGGGACTTCAAGTATTATATGCTCGACGCCTCTACCGATTGGGCTATGGCAAACACCCGTACAGCCATGTGTGCATTGCAATAGTACTACTTATACATACTTGTGCATACTTTTATAAGTAGTACCATTGCAATGCACACATAAAAATACAGTCTGTCTAATATAGGAAGGTGGAGGAGAGGGCAGGGGGTATATAGTTCATTTCGGTTTTAGATTGAAAGAGTTGATATAACTATTTGACACTCCTCCTATCCTACTATTCTCCCTCCTCATCTCATCTCTTAAGAAGTTTTTCCATGCCTCATGTCGGTGGCCATGCCTCATCCCCCAAACTGAACAAACTGATAAGAGGATTGAAAACTCAAACACTTGAAATTTGTACAGGTTCTTGGAAATCATTTCAAAAAACTGACAGGAACATACAACCTCTGACAATTAAGTTCGGTGAATGACGTCACACCCTAATCTGTGCGAGCTTTACGCGAGTAACAATGCATGTGAATACAAGCCAAGTCATTGTTTAAGCAAGTCCAGACAGGTCACGTTTGTGTCGAAGATGCTCGTTTCTTCAGTTGAAGGTGTAGCGTGCGCACGTAACTGTGGATAATGGATCAAAGAGGAACACTGCTGTAATCGTGCAACAGTTTCTGGCCAACAAAGGGGTCGTATCCACAGCTCATCCACCAGACTTAACACCGGCAGACTTTTTCTTGTTCCCACGCCTGAAACGGGCCTTAAGGGTAGCATCCCCCTAGAAAAGGCAAAATTGAAAACTTGAGAGAAAACTGTCATCACTTTTTTACTATATTATTTCTATTAACCTAAATTTTAAATTAAATTAACAAAAACATTAATTTTTAATTTTTTTTTAATTAAAAAACAGCATTTTTGTGTTAAAAAAAAATCCCCAATTAGCATAAATTTCTTGTCAACTTTATGATGAAGTTATTAGTCCAATTGAGTTGAAATTTTTTTTTCTGGTTTCTATTTAATGTGTATTACATTCTGAACTAGAATTATTGAATTGAGTTTATCCATTCAGGTGGGAAAAAAATGAATATATCTCTACCATTTTTAGTCACGTTATCTTGCTTAATACATATTTCCAACTCAAAACAAAAAAGTATTAATTTTCACATATCAATAATTCTAGTTCATTATGTTCCTTGATTATGTATAAAAAAACTGAAAAAATTTTTTTTTCATAATATGTTAATTCTTTAAAAAGATATTACGCCAACACTGATGGTGATAATGTGAAAATAAGAAAGCTGAGAAAATTAGGTTTAAAGTTGAAATATCAATTCATTTTTGTTTTCATCAGTTTTTAAAAACCACCAGCTACATAGTCCTTATCTTCGATTTTCACTGATATCATATCCACAATTAATAAGGCACTGAGGACAGGGAAATTGATTAATAAATGTCGAAAACAGTTCACAGTCAATAAATCTGTATCCACTGATATTAGTTTCAGAATTCAACTCACTCTTGCAAAAATTGTTGTGAATACCTGATGCGCTTAGCTTCCTGAAAGAAGTAATTTTTTCAGTATCGTTTTCATCTGTATCGGCGGCACTTCTTCGTAAGATTTATTGTTCGTGAAGCGATTTCCATGAAATCGTCTCTTCTTTGGCCGATCGCTTCTTCTACCTGGCATTATTAATTATTTTATAGTTTATAAAATGATTAATAAACTAAAGGTGATGTTTGGAACTGAAATTGATCACAAGGTAACAAAGATGACTGAATTACAGGAGAAAGACGCTAATGGAGGCACCCATATTGCTAGTTCACGCACGTTTTGTAAACTGCTTTCTGATTGGCTGATACCAGGCATAGCTATAACATGCAATGCTATCAACAGCCAATAAAATTACTTGTTTCATTGATTTAGAAACTTTGAAATATAGTTATAGAGCTCCCTTTTCTTGACCTAGCACAGTTTAAATTTTCTAAAACGGATAATTAGAACTCAAGTTATAGCAATTTTAATTTTATGCATATATAATGGACTCTTAAACAGAAATACCGACGCAAATAAATTAATTAATATCTTAATTTCTAATTAACTTTCAGCTATAAAAATTTCAGAATGGATTCACAAAAACCTGAAAATGTTAAAACGAAAAAATTTTTTTTTTTCAATTTTTCATCAAAATTCTGATTTATCGAGGGGGATGCTACCCTTAAAGGGACAGATTTGCGGACATTCCAGACATTCAAGCAAATGTGACACTTGAATTTAAAGCCATCCCTAAGGAGCTTCCAGGACTTATTCACCCGATCCCAAAAGTGTATTGCCTTCCAGGGTGATTATTTCGAAGGACAATAAAGTAAATGTGGCTCTTTCTGTTTTGCATTTTGTTGTGTGAACTCATTCACCGAACTTAATTGTCAGAGGTTGTATAACTAAATAAATTTTTCTGATATACTATCTCTTTCTTTTGTTATTAAGTCAAAAGAAAAACAGTAAGCATTATTATTTATTATTCCAAATGATTACTTTTTTTCTCTGTTTTTGTTGTTAAAATTTCATTTGTATATTTTGTATATTTTAACAGTAAATTATTTTGTTTGTGTATATATTTTTTCTATACATAATTTATTTACTTTTTTTAATACATTTTACCTGTTATTTTTTGTAAGTGTTTTTATATTTTCTAACTTCAAAGTTTTAAGACAGACATTTTGTTTTAATTCTCTTATTAGTTTGGTGGATAAAGGGAAACTTAAAAGGCTGTAGGGGAAGTGGGTATATCAAGACTACTGGTGTCACTTGTGTCAAGGAAACCTTTTTATTCCTACGAATGCCCTTATTTTTTATGACCTTTGACACATAGTATCAACTTTTATTTTTACTGAAATTTGATTTTATTATTTTAAAAGTAATTGGCAATTAAAAAGAGGAATTTTTAGTTAACGGCTTTTAAAATGTAGTTAAACTACATAGTTAAAATTACTTTTTAACTGCTGCATAGTATTTCAATTACATAAATATATGAATCTCCTTTTTTTCCATGTTAATGAAATGATATAAATAAAAGTCACCAATGTTTTCCAACTGTACCTCCTGCCAACATTTCTTCTTGTCTTCCAACTGTACCACCTTCCTGTGTGCCTTGTTCAACATTTCTTCTGTCTTCCACCTGAAATTCGCCTGCCTACCAACTATATTTCCTCTGTCCTTCTACAAGATCTATACCTTTGTTCAGCAATTTCTTCCATCCCTCAACAAGTCTACTTTCATCAGAACTTACATTGGTGACTTTTAGTTATTTAATTTTACTTATATCATTTCATTAACATTAAAAAAGGAGATTCATATGTTTATATAATTGAAATATTCTTAAACCACTCCTCTTATATAACAGCAAGAACAGATGACCCCCCCTTCCTTTCACATATTCTTGATAATACTTTAACTACGGCACATCAAAGACAGGCACGTCTAACAAGGGAACCCCCACATAGCGTAACCGCTTTAACAATAGAGTTCTTGTATGGCTATGTATGCTGAAATTTTTTCGTTTTCGCGGTTTATTTTGAAAGAAACACAATTTCGCACTCTCTTATTTTGCAAGCATCTATAGTAGCTTCAAATGAGTAACATATTTCAATTTGGTGGAAATCTGTGACATACATGTTCGAGGGATTCCCTTGTAAGTGAAAGCCCATTGATAAGAGATAGTCGGCCATTTAAATAAATACTGTAAATTGTGAATTGACGAATTTTCAAATAAATAATTCCCCGCAGAATGTGAACGTTCTTGGTATCAAGCGTTTAAAAAAATTCTGAACGTAATCGAATGATAGCGATTTATGTTTCTTCATCATGACAAAAGATGGCACTACTTGTCGAATAAGTCCAGTCAGGCGCCCACGATTACTCAGGTCGTTTCGACCCTGCCTGCGACGTAGACCTTATGCCCAATCTTCAATAAACAGAGCAGCGCAGTTCATCATTACTTCGATGAAAAGGTAACGCCGAAATCAATTTGCCTCAGCAATGACTGGCCTGTATCGTTCATGCAACGCGATCAAATAGTTCCAGTGAGGTAATTTCAAACCTGAAAACAAAAAAAAAATACTGTACGTTGGTGGGAAATAAAAAAAAAACAACAACAACTTTCTTTTACATTTCCGGCTGGCGGCATTCGCCCGTTTCGTCCCTGCCTCGGGCTGGGCGTGGCTGGCGAGTGTCTAGTGGGGTTGCCGCATATGGCGTTTCAATTTCTTTCCGAAGAACCTCAAGTGCAGCTGCTGCTTTTCTGTGACACACAATGCAACATATACCTAAGCGTTAGGATCCCTGGTGTAGAAAAGTCTGTAGGTGTTAAAGTGATAAGACAAATTGTCTTGAATTTTTCGCTCAGAGGAAAAAAAACGTTTGATAAAACTATATTAAATTTTTGCTAAGTTATTTCTTGAAAATTAATTTCGTAAATAATTTCATGAAAATTGATGTCGTAATCTGCACCTAGGTCAGCAGAAGAGAAAGCGAGGCAAATGAAACGCATGAAGAGATGCATGCTATTGTCCATCGCCTATTCGGCCAATCTCGGAGGAACAGGGACCATAACTGGAACCGGCACCAATTTGGTGCTTATGGAGAACTTATCAGAGTAAGTACTTAAAAAAATATTAACTTTTTTATAATCATGTATTTATATGAAAATTAAATGACTTTTTAAAAAAATTCTACATATTTGAAGAAAGCACTTTAATAAGAAGACCTTACAAGTAAGTAATAACACCCTAATAGTAAGGTTAGATCCTCCTTTCATATCCAGTACAGCTAGCATGCGTCCTGGCTTTCACTCCACACATTGTGTCGGAAGATTTCTGTTGAAAGTAGATCCCAGTTAAAATTAGTTTATCAATAGATTAGACATGTTGCCGAACAGGCCGATCTCTGTCGATTCAACTTGATTGTGCAGGCCACTCTAGCAACGCGATTCTAGAGCCTTTTTGTATGACGCATTGAGAGATACCATTTCCAGAGTGGCAAAATGCAGCTATTAATGGTGGAGCCGGAAATTTTGTGCTGCCTGAAGTACTGTTCTGCAGGTATGCGGGGGGGGGGGTCTAAATCGTGTCATGAAAACGTTATCCGCACAGAAATGTTGATCAGTCTGACCATGCAAAATCTTCTAATTATCAAGGATCCAATGACGGACTTCCTTGGACCACAGAAAGCGTTATAAAGGCCTTCTCCACCATAATTGAAATCTGCTAGTATTGTTTTACTGTTGCCCTTCAGTTGGCTGTTACGATTTTGGAAAGCCTTCTGTGATCCCAGTCTTTTTCACCCTCTTTAATGGTTTGTAACCATTGTTTTTTTTACACCATTCTTTGTACACTGTTGCACGAATTATGTCGTAGAGCAGTGGCCATTTAGGAAATGCTTAATCTAGTCCTTTGAGCATCCGCAAACATTCCTTAATCAAACTCATTCAAATATCCCCGATAACCATTTTCAAGAAATGAATCACTGATTCGAGGTAGCGTTCCTATTAAATTGGTAAATCAGAATATAAGCTTAGCTTTGAAACTGTAATAATTGTAAATGGTGTGTTTCTTGAAGACGATAACGTTGGGCCCATAAATAATGATTGCAACCGATGCATACGAAAGCTTGTATCACCAAGATAACCTTTTAATGGTCAGATAAAAAAATAGTGCTTTTACCAAGAAAAGTTATCTAACGAATTATCCGTTCGATTGTTAATTAACAGATAAATTCTTTTCCGCATCTTTGTAAGGATACACCTCTTCAGGTCTTCGCTTCGGTTTAATTATTTAACAAAAAATTAATAAAAATACAAATCAATGGTGATGGGTGATGAAAATATATAATTCAGCATTAGGAAGAAGGGATTCTAGAGGAAGGACTTTACACTTTAAAAATCTTATAGCAAATTTCCAGTTTTGGTGTTAATCGAAGAAGAGCCCACATCTATCAAAACTATCGCAAACGAGCTGTTTTTCGCACGGAGGAATCCCGTTTTCAGTCCAAGCTTCTTCTCGATTTCAGATGCGTTTTAATTCTCTTCAGTCCGATTCTAAAGCCCAATATAAAAGTAGAGATAAAACAAAGATGTAAAAACGATATCGTCCTCCGCACTGCGCTGTTTTCTGGTTAGTTATTTCCGAATTGTTTTCTGTAGGAGGCATGTACAATGCTCTGCAAGCACTGTTGACTACTACTTGGCTATCTTTATTTTGATGTTGAAACCCTTTACTTGTTAGGTATTTGGAAGAAGAGTGTACTAGAATCATTACCACTCGTTTATTTATTTATTTGTACGAAATTCTTACAAGGAGTACCAAAATAATTCGAGTTTGTTGGTATTGAAGTCTTGAATGCTCCACGTATTCATTTTCATTCATAAGCTATAATGAAATCTTTGTTGAATTTCTTCCAAATTGACATTAAATGTATGCAGTATTTGTACTGGCCTTTTGCCTTCAATTAATGTCTAAATTGGAAACTAATTCATCTTTTACGGGTCGCTTTTTATTCGTGTTCTTTGCACCCAACATCTTGGTGCTACAGACACGCTCATCATTTGCATCCTATCCATTATTAATCGCGTTCGCTACAATTTGACCGTTTTATCAAAAATGAGAATGAAAGTGCAACCATTCTTTCGATACAAAGCAGGCTTCATTTTGATCGAATTTGATTTACTTCAGAACGATGCGCTTTATTAGCGATCATTGCATTATGCACACTGAGCATATATTCATCGCGTTACGAGGTAATCGACGCATTTAAGTGTTAGATCATTATCTAGCTCTTGAAAACGGATTGGGAGGAGCACGTCAAGAAAATTTCCATCATTCAGTACAATTAATTACTAAATCAAACCATAACCTTTTTTTCTGGTTTCCTAATTATTAATTAATAAATAATGAAAAGATTACCGAGCAATTTATTAAGAACGATGAGTTGGCAAAGTTAATTGGCAAAGTTCTGATATATGCAAATGTGAAATGCTTATAGTTAATGGTGAAAGATTCTTGCCAATAATTTAGAATGAAGACAGACTTCGTGAATGAGTCATAAGATCACATTAAGGGCTTAAAATCGAAGAAGACGAGGAAATTCCCACAACGAGGAAGAAGTTCCCACGTTGACGGTTTAAATGTGAAAATTAAATGAATGCATTAATGGTTCCTTTCACTCACAGCAATATGTGGTTCATATGACCCGCTTGTGAGAGTCCTATGATTCTTCCAATACGACCCATTAAAGAGAGTCTTTGGACACACATGTCAGTAAGAGTTGTTTGACCCGATTTGCCGAGTCGCCATTTTCGGGTCAACTGACTCGATTGTAAAAGACTTAAGACTCATTAACGTAATGTTCATTACACGCGCATATACATATTTACACAAGCTTGCATACATATTTACACATTTTTACAGCTACTTGCACATTTATATAGCCATATTTACACAATTATATACGTGTGTTTATACAATTTACATATGTACACACAAATTAACCCACATGTACACACAATTTATACTAGTTTACACATTTATTCACTTACAAGTATAAACAAATCACACAAGTTTATATATGTCTATACACACATTTACACGTGTTTACGCTTATGTACACATTTATTTACAAAAATGTACGCACATTTATACATATTTACACAAGTTTACACAGTGTATACACAATCTACACATCTTTGCAGCTTATTTACACAAGTGTACACAAAATTTATACATATATTTCCACAAATTTACACACGTGTAGACACAATTTACGCATCTGAACAGCTTATTTACACAAGTTTACACACTGTTATACACCTATTCACACGAGTTTACATACGTCTGTACACCTATTTACACAAGTTCACAATTTTGTACACATCTGTATAGCATATTTACACAATTTTACACACATGTTTACTGATATTTACACAAGTTTACATTTGTATACCGACCTGTATTTGTATTTTATCATCTTTACAGTCAAAATTCGCCAGCAGAAGATTGTGGGCAGAAAAAAGGATTTTAATGATAAAACTGTTGCTAAATTCTAAAATAACGATCCCCGTGTTCATAGAATCGACATCTCTTGAATAATAGACAACAATAGGAAGATAAAATTTTTAAACATCAATTTTTTTTATAAACTCTTTTATTAATTTAACAATACATTCAACTTATAATGTACAGTCTACAACAGGAAATAATCCACACGAGTTTAATACTTAATATTACATTTCATGCTAATGTGTTGTTTTAATAGCTTTTTTAATTATAATTATTTAAATTTAATAATGTTAATAACGTTAACTCTAAATGCAATATTTAAATTATTAAAAATAAATTAATATTGAAACGGTAAAACTTAGAGTAAAATTCAAGTGTGGATTATTTCCTGTTGAGTACTGTACCATGTAATAAATTCACCATCACTTAACAGAACTGATTTGCACAAAAATCAAGGGAATATTTTTGTTGTAAACGTTCCATCGTTCTCTTTATAAACCTGCAAGACTCCTTTTCCATTCCTTTGGGTAGGCTAAATGGAAACTATCACGTAATGCTGAAGAGGAACGCTCATATCGGTATCCTTGGCAATCTGAAATGAAAAAAGGATGAGTTTTAGAACAATGTTTTACACTCCCTACAATAATGGGAAGGGAAATAGCGACATTTTATTTTAGTTAATATCTTATTCGACCTCCGTGCTGAAATTAAGTCAGCCACCCTTCTTACTTTTTATAAGGTTCCGATACACATCTTCCGGTGTTTAGATCCATTCTTGCTGCGAGAAAATTGCCATGTTGTTAGCAGTCGATAATAAAGAATGCTGTTCAGTGGAAATGCATTTCAGATCAAAACGAGTATATAAAAAATAAAAATAATCGTAACAATAATGAATAAGAAAACGTATGAAAAATTAAATTTGCAACTATTAAATAAGTATAATTTACATTAGAAAAATATGAGAAAAGTGTAACTTACTTATATTCCTGTTTTCGTTCAATTTTTCTTGAACTGGTAAAATTTGAAGGAGTAAGACGAACAACGTTGGAGAATGCTTATTCAACGTTGGGTTTTTGAAGGAGACTGTTCTCGCACTCAAGAGTTGAAGAGACTATCCCTACTGATAGATAGTCTTTAGATAACTTGTCCCATCCATAGTCATATTACTGAGTAGTATTAATTCTAATAATTTTGTATTAATCTTCTCACTAACACGAACGGCGAAATCGTCCCGTATCGCTATCCGCCATGTTTTCGTAACTCGATTTCGTATCTCTACCGGAAATTATTTCCATTTCCTATGATTTGGCTCGTTAAGCTGTATTTGGCGCTGTTAGATGGGTCGGGGGTTCGTAAACACTTGAAGATCGGTCGTACAACTTATCTACGAAGTACTGTATTTTTATAATCGAGTTAGAGAGCTATAACATAATAAGATGAGTCCTACGATATGGAAATTGCTGTGAGTGTTATTGGTTAGTAGGGGAAAGTGGGATAAGTGTGGACAATTTCTTTCACTATTTAATTTAAAAAAATAGTCTATATAAACGAAACCCAAAAATTTATATACCGGTACTTTGTTATTATTAATGGTAAAATTATAATTAAAATTAGTTCTTGAATTATATTTATTATTAAAATGAAGAAATTTTATAATCATCTCTACTCTTACCTCATATGTGGGATATCTGTGTACAAGTAAAATTTAGTTGTTTATTATTGATCTAAGGAGTTTAAATGATTAATTTTAAATTTAAATGTGGGTAGTCTCCTTTTAATGGGGAAAATCGTAAAATTAAAATTTAATAAAAACAAAAATAAAGTCACCAATCTTGAAAAACGATGGAAGAAACTTGTGAGATGGAAGAAAACTTAAACGATGTAGTCTATTGAAGATATTGTTGATTGTAGAAATAAACTTAGTCTATTGAGGATGTAGATGAAGTCTTGTGAAGATAGTAGAAAACGATAATCTTAAAGGAAGTGTTGGTTTTGAAATAATCACAAGTTTCTTCCATCGTTTTTCAAGATTGGTGACTTTATTTTTGTTTTTATTAAATTTTAATTTTACGATTTTCCCCATTAAAAGAAGACTACCCACATTTAAATTTAGTTGTTTATTATTTAAATTAGAGAATGGAAGAATTATTTCAGAAAATAATTGTATAATAAAACTTCCACTTAAAACTTGGATATTAGTTTAATTTTTTCCGTACCTCATACAAAAATCGTCGTTCACCAAACATTTTGAATTTTTAACATCATATCCTGATTTGCAAATAGGTTAAAATCAGAAGGGCCACAAAGAAGCAATATAATCATAAAAAAAATAATTGGCATTTGTAGGATAAAACTTGAAAACTCAGCTAGCATAACCCTTTGAATCTCCAAATCATTTATCAGAACATGGAATTTAGCCAAAGCACTAAAAAATTACAAAGGCCCTAGGCTAATCCTTACACAAGTCACAACAGTATCCCTTGCTTGTAGACTGAGAATCAGTGCAGGCTACATTGCTCCATAACTGACATTTGTAACACTATATCCAAGTCTCTGATGATGGATGGTCAAATTTCTCATTACAATAAATGTAGAAACATTCTGTGGATTGCTGGCTGTTGGAGGGTTCTTTGAAAGATTAATTTTCTTGACCTTCTGTTTTGTTTTCAACAACCTACTGGATGTCGATAGACATTTTTTTTTATCCCAGACTGTGGATGTTCTTTTGACTTATCCAATAACTACCTCATAATGATTTAATTTAGATAAAAGGAGTAATTGTGGACAGCCGCTGGTTCGGGTAAGTGAACGTCCGCAAATATCCCAATATCATTAGCCTAACAAAACTCATTTTTATTGCAAGGTGCTACCCAATATTTCCGAGAATTTTCTTGTATAAAACAGAAAACGTACCTTAAGCTCTAATTTCCGCTGTCACCTTCAAAGTAGTCACCTCCAGCATGTATGCAACGATCCCAGCGAATTTCCCATTTTCGGAAGCATTCCTGGAAGTCCAAAGGCTGTAGGGTGTTCAATACCAGTTGCGATTCCACTTGGATATCTTCAGTGGAGTCAAAACGTCGTCCTTTCATTTTAGGGAAGAGGTAGAAGTCGTAGAAGACTAGTTAGGAGAGTAGGGAGGATGGGGACCGTTGCCTTGTTGTTTTTTTCCCAGGAATTCCTTCACAACGAGCGAGATGTGCGGGCGCGTTGTCATGGTGGAGCAACCAGTGTGTGTGTTCTTCCATAACTCGGGCCATTTGCGCGAAATTTTCCCTCAGTCTCTTCGAAACCTCGCAGTATAACTTCTTCAAAAATTCTGACCAAGTCGAAATTCGCCCAAACAGCAATAACTCGCCTACGATTATGAAACTTGAGAGACAGCAGCTGTTGGGTAGCAGTTCGTACTTCAATGAAAAGAGTCAGCAAGACCCTCTGCTTTCTGTGATTAGGTTCCTGATAATGCATCTTTAAGAAATCAATAAAAATAATGAAAACACTTATCCACTCTTCCAAAAAACACTTTTAATAATTTTTATTGATTTAACATCCACAGTTTCGTGATCTAAATATTTTATGTACTTTTAAGAAAACAGGGGAGTGTACCGCATATCTTAAGCAAAATATTAGATTGAATACTTACAATTCAGTTTTTGCTCTCTTCCTGCTCGATTCCGGAACAAAAAATTGAAAGCATCCGTCCGACTATGCGTCTCTTTGCCGTAAGGAGATAGTTGTTCCCAAGATCAGTAAAAGCACTGATACTTTTACTGACCTTGGTTGTTCCCACTGACCGGTCATGTGCCGGAGAATGTACCTCTGAGAGACATGGCGGTCACCAGTCTCTTTTGCATTCATAGTTTGTTGTGAAAGCATGGCTGTAAAATCAAAATAGCAAGCCTTCTAGTCCTATTAATATTCACTTGTGCATAGTAGTTTTCTACCTATAAAGAAGTTTGGAAAAGCTATAGAATAATTTTTAGAACAATCGCTATCACGATGCTGCCGATCGTGATTAATTCTCCGATCTAACTTCTTAAAGAAATTAATATCTTCAGAATCTTTCTTATAAATTTAACGAATCCTTTTAATTTTTAAAACAGCATATAATCAGAATAGTTCTCCTTTTACAAAGCAGTATATTTAATAATTATCTACAGCTAGGCCAGCAGTGGCAATTTTATCGTCGGCCATTTTTCTCTTCGGTGCTCGACTGTGATTGGATGAAGGTCGCCCGTCCATCGGCAAAAGTTGAACAATTTTCAATGGTGAGCGGCAAACTGCGCATGAGCTATTGCCTCCGAAAGTTGACGCGCGTCGCTTGCGCGTGAGTGTGAATGAGCTCTTATTAGGATGACTTAATAAGCTTATGGCTGATCGTATGATTAATACATGCATGAGCAGCTGCCATCTGTTGAATTATTCAAATTATGTGCATAGTTACCTCCCTTTCCCCTACTCTTTTTAAAATATTAACATCAACTTAAAGATAGGATAAATAATATATAGTGCAGAGATGGAATTTATTCACCATTATTATTCGAATTATCTTCACACAGCCCATTACAAAAAAAATTGGGAAATTAGTAATGGAATGTTGTGGAATTAAAAATTTCTTTTCAAGAGAATTATGAACTTTTAAATTAATCATGAATACAATTTTAAAGTATTACGTTTGAATATTATAATTTCATGTTCAAAACTTCTTTTTATTAGTAAACGTTTTTATTTGAAATAATGTAAGTTTCCGTATTAGCTCTTAATATTTCTTTCCTTATAGTTTCCTTGATTGAACAGATCTCTATAAAGCCAGTGCATTGCGTAAAATTCTATTGCTGTGAAATACATATATGTAATTGGTATTATCTTGAATAACACACTATCTACCAAAAAAAGTACTTGGGCACTTACTCAAAATGTTTGTCTGAAGTGTCAAAAATTGCGATAATAAGAGCAGCCATCTTCTGAGGCATGCTCGAAATTAAGTTGTGGAGGACATTCATTAGAATTTTACACCATTTCTCTTGCAAAATGTTACACAGGTGGATAATGGAAGTTGATCGCTTCTCTCGAGACCTTACCCGCCCTATCAGATTCTCCCAAAAATGATCAATGGGAATGAGGTCAGAGCTCTGTGCAGGCCAATCCAAGCATTGAACATTGTTCCCTTTATGCCACCACATATTACCAACAGCAACATGACATCTGGTATTGTCATCTTGGAAGTAATAGGGATCCAATGCGTAATAACACCACAATGTTGGGAATTGTTTATTGTCCAGAATACAGGGTTAGCCTAAATGATTCATCGAGTTTCAAAGCATTGTTTATTATAACCCGATGAATCATTTAGGCTAATCCTGCATTATATTATGACTGTGAGTTCATGTTACCACGAATAACTACGAATAGTCCAACATTACAGTACGTGAAATACTCCACACCGTAATATCATACAACCAAATTTCCTGGTAGAAAGCGTTTCCAGGTTAACCGCCACATACATAGTCCATCGGATCGAAACAGTATTAAACATGACTTGCCACTGCACAAAGCTGATCTCCACTGCTTTAGTGTTCAGTTGCGATGGTCTAGACACCAATTGAGCCTAAGAGATTTATTGGTCTTCGTATTATGGGAGTTATGCGCGGCTGCTCTTCCTGAATGTCCAACGTGATGGGCCAATGGAAATGACACTCCTGCTGCTGTTTGAAACTCCACAAGTATAGGACAGTTGGGAGCCAGAACAACTCCAGTTAAAAGACATTCTAGTCCTGTCTGATGGTGGCCAACGGTTTTTGTCCGGTTTTTGTCAATTTTACGTTTCAGGGTTATGCGTTCTCCGTTGGCCTGAATTTTCGGCCGCCCGGAACGTTCAGTATTCCTGCAATGTCTTTCCACCTTCCGCAGGACGAATGCGACAGTTGATTTCGGCTTGTTTAACTTAGCTGCAGTTTCACTAAGGTGGCATACCACAATTATACCTTGTCGACAACTGTGCACTATATCCTTTACAATGGTATTTTGCATTACTGCAGCTGCGTTCAGTCATATAATCGCCGCGTGAGTTCATTAATCTATTGTCCGGAATACCCAATTACTTTTTTCCAGATGAATTCTAATATTTCAACAGAATACAATCCATAATACAGGATGTATCAAAGGTCGACATCCGATTTCAAAATTCTATATATTTTTAAAAATAAACAGACAGAAGTAGTTTAAGTTGCAAAATGCTAAGAAATCACTAAAGTGTTCAATATGATCCTCGCCGGCTGCACGGCACATATACTCAGTACCACAAATTCCTCCAGTACTGGTTGAAGCATGTCGGTTTCACTTTATTTATTCCAGTTGTGCCCTCATCCAAAATCGCGAGTAGGGGAGGGGCATAAACACGATCTTTAACAAAGTCCCATAAAACACTCACAAAACAGTCAGATCTGGGGAACTACGTAGCCACGATTGAAGTTGGGTGGCGATCTCAGTATAAAGCTCACTACCTCTAGAGAAGTGAAATAAAACTTGACGATCTCCTCTTTGCAATGGAATGCAGATCGTTTACCTGCGATTAACGGTTGTAGAGCTATAGCATTTTGAAACCGGTTGAGACGTTTGGTACATCCTGTATAATTTTGGAAAGTTTACTTGGTTATATATATATTTTTTTATTATATTCCAGGTATTTTCATGATAACACCGGAATTAATTTTGCTACCTGGATGGCCTATAATGTACCCTCAATGGTGATCATGCTTGTCTTAGCTTGGGTGTGGCTACAAATTGCGGTCTTAGGGCCTAAAATGATGTAAGATTTATTTTTTATATTCATTTACCAATAGATTTGTATATACGTGAACTATTTTATTCGTTGAAAGTTTAACTTAGGTTTACAGGGGAGAAGCCAGTGCATTTCATAATTTTTATAAAGTTAACTTCTTGCACTTTATAAAATTTTTTGGCTCTTTAGAAAATAAAATAAAAGAGCTTCTAAAATAGAAATAATGGAAATAAATAAATAAATAAATAAATAAATAAATAAGAGTGTTTATTAAGGAATGATTTTTTTGTTCTTAGTAACTTGTCCTAGTTTTAGCTTTGCTGCTGGATTTTATATTTCAGATGTGTTATAATGGGTCGGGATACATTAATATGACCACCTCTCCTCGAACATGTTGGAACGTCCCATTGTATGCAGATGAAAAATCATTGCATATCATTAAAAGCTGACAACAGCAGACGTGTAGTAGCATCCTTTAACACAGCAATTGTCGCCGTCATGGGCAGAGCAAGTGACCTGTCGGACCTCCAAAAGGGGATGATCATTGGCTATCGGGCCAAGGGGGGCAGCATTTCAGAAACGACCACCTTTGTGAACTGCTCTAGGGCTGCCGTTGTAAGGTGTACCGCGACTGGATGAACCAGACAGTTTCGAGCAACCGAAGAGGTAACTGTGGGGCCCCACGGGCCATCGATCCTAGAGGCGAACGTCGGGTACAACGCCTGGCCAAAGACCAATCGGCGTGCCACTGTTGAGCAACTGACACAGCAAATGAACAGTGGGCCACTAGGCGTGTCAGCACCAAGACAGTGCAACGATCCCTCTTGAGGTTGGGACTCCGGAGCAGGCGTATGGTAACAGCACCCATGTTGACCCCAGTGCATCGCCGAAAACGCCTCCAATTCGCAATGGACTATCGCCATTGGACCTCGGCCGAGTGGCAAAGGGTTGCTTTCTCTGACGAGTCGCGGTTTCTGGTGAACAGAGTGGACGGACGATGGAGAATTCGCCGGGAAGCATCTGAGGACAGGCATCCCGACACTATCGTTGGCAGACGACAGGCTGGTGGGAGAGGTGTGACTGTTTGGGGGATGTTTTCGTGGTATGGTCTGAGTCCACTGATACCGCTGGAGGATACACTGAATGCTGTTCGTTACCCCTTCATGTCGACAGTGTTTCCTCAGGGTGATGGTACCTTTCAACAGGACTATGCTCCCTGCCATACTGCCAAAATAGGCCACGACTGGTTCGAGGAGCATGAGGATGAATTCAAGCTACTCTCATGGCTACCAAACTCCCCGGACCTCAACCTCATTGAATATTTGTGGGACCATCTCGATCGCCATGTTCGCAAGCTGGACGGTGATGGACTTACAGGATGCACTGATCGCCGAATGGTCCCAGATACCTGCAACCATCTTCCGAGAACTTATTTACTCTCTGCCACGTCGACTAGCTTGCCGCCAAAGGTGGATATTCCCATAATAGCAGGTGGTCATATTAATGTGTCCCGACCCTCTATATTCTTTCCTTTATCAGTAGTAGGCAGAGTTCCCTCTAAACCATCTTTATCATTATTTGCTACAGGACTTATAAGCCGGAATAAGGAGCAAAGGCCCGTATGACCAATTGACAATCATAACCATACTTAACCAAAAATAAATTTTAGTCATTTGCAACTCGAATTTTTTAAATAAATGGTGAAGGTGAACGATGTTTCCAGTTCTTGGAAAACACTTGTATGTTATTGGAATGACGTGGTGTAGTTCTGTCGTTTTAATTTCATTAAAATGAAGCTTGATATCATTTCGGCTGTTAACCCGCACGAGTTGGGTGAAATATTTCAGAACGATGGATTGGGCGTAGGAGGTCAATTGTTTAGTCACAAAATGACCCCAGCATTTCAGACCATAAAGTCTGACTGTAACTCTACAATCCTTTGAAGTCATTCGTACACTTTACTTTTTCACGAACAGCTACATACTTTGAAATATCAGTGTTAGTGCTACAGATTTTCAATGTGCGATGCAGTATCAGTTATACATGAAAAATGAAGAAAATTAATCTAAACGCTTTTATTCCTGTAGATACTTTTCCTGTACAATGCATATCCAATACGATTAAGGCATACCTTAGGCATTCCACTACTAGTTCCGGAGATATTATTCATTATGTTTTTATTAAATACAGTATGTTTATCCCTGTACCAGATTTCAACGCTCTTTAAATATCCTTTACAAATTAAATTTTGGTATTCTTGAAATTGAATTTTGTTTCTAAAATTTTATAAACCTTGTTAGAAAGTAGTGTTATTTCTGTTTACTAGGTTTAGAAGAGAGAATAAAGAAGACATTATACGAGTGAAGAAACTCATACGAAACCAATACAAACAATTGGGACAAATAACGTAAGTAATGGATATGACAATTAGACTCTTCTTAGTTTTTAGCCCTGTAAGATATCTTTGACATGCTTAGAATAGTAAAAACTAGTCTGTTATTCAGAAATGAACGAATTATCCAATTAGTCTTCCCGTATTAAATGAACATGAAAATTCTCTGTAAATATGGTATAAACTTTCTGGTTATTCAATTGTGACAATACGAAAAAATCCTAGACATCAGTTATGCAAAACTTTTTTTAATAGTGTTTCTGAATGTGTGCTAATCTTACAACTTTTATCTTTGCTTATACACTGAGTGGCCAGATTATTATGACTACCCCATCTTGACATTGATTCCACGAGATGTTGAAAGCTGATGCGAGGAATCTGTCACCATACCTATGAATAGAATAGCACTGTCCAGTTGTGTGAGATTTGATGATTGTGGAACCACCTGCCTGGTTGCTCTTTCAACTTCGTCCACAAATAACCAAGTAGATGTGATTGTGGGGGCCACATAAGCAAGGTAAAGTCTTCCTCATATTCTTAAAACCACTCCTGCACAATACGAGCACCGTTGCATGGCGCATTGTCTTGTTGGAAGAAGCCATCTCCATTAGGACAAACTTGATCAGCTACGCTACTTAGGTAAATTGTGCTATTCAGACGTTGTTCCACACGAATTAAAGGGTGAAATCATAGCTAACTTGTCTACAAACGTCAGGTGGTCATAATAATCTAGCCACTCGTAATAATAGTCTGAAGTTTGTCCCTGTTGTTTTAGTTTACAATCTTTTGCAGATTTATCATTCGCATTATGTTCACCGCGCTTTTCAGAAAACTTAAGGATTTTCTAATACGTAAATGTTCCTTTAATGTACGATTTACAAAAGAAGCATAATAAATTTTTCCACTGAATTTATTAATATGTTTGAGAATCCCAAAAGCACTTAAATACATTAGAATTATTTTTATAATCTTACCTATAAAATTGTAAAATACAAGTTATTCTATACTCTTCAATGATACCATTAATTAAACATTCTTAAAAATTTCCATAAAATTCAATAATTATTCATCAATCTGCATTATTACGAGGTACGTTCAATAAGTAATGCAGCATTTGTTTCCATTCAGAGATGGTTACCCTAATTCTTTGGCTATACGGATCTATATTTCCATATGTCCTCTCTGGTGCAGGTGTGGGGTGTGCCACCTACATATAGAATCTGTATATCCTCGCGATGCCTTTGTGCAGATCTGTCTCTCAATCACGGCCTTTTTCGATGGGCATAGTCCGTCCACTCAACGAATGATTGATTGCCTGACATCTGTCATCAGTCCATTGGTATTTTCAAGCGCCTGTGAATGTTAGTGATTTTCTACTTTTCCGAGTAAGAAATTCAATTACTATTCGATGTTTCTGGCGCATTTCACTTCCATATGCCATTTTGAAAGCTAGCTGTTAGATGTCTCTCAACGAACGAGGATGAAATTACGGAGAAGCTGGTAGAACCTCCGCTTAAAAATTTAATTTTTCCAACAAAAATAATAGGGAAAAATATGTTGCATTACTTAATGTTGACTTCATCGTCTGGTGGCTATTATCGATATATACACAGTCCCGACACATCAATATGACCATCTGTCAGTAGCCAGAATAACCACAATCTGCATGTAGGGGTGGACATGGTCCGAAAGGACAGATGCGTACTTCCATTGATCCGTGCGTGCCGTCCACACACCTGATGATTGCATCCAGGGAATGGCATGAAAACATTCCCCAGACCATAATGCTGCCTCCTCCGGCCTGTACCCTTGCGGTACGTGTTGTAGGGTGTTTGTTTTCTGACGCTGAACGCCATAGACACCATCGCCCATCTATCTAATGGAGCATAAACCGTGATTCTTCGGGAAAAAGCCACCTTTCGCTGCTGTCCAGTTACGGTACGGGCGTGCAAATATCAGTCTTTGTCGCCGGTGAACAGCAGTCATCATTGGTGCACGAACTAGCCGTCTGCTGCGGAGCCCTCATACGCTGCAATGTTCGCTGAACTGTCGTTGAGGATACACATTTGATAGCCCCCTGGTTCATCTGGGAGGTCAGTTGGTCCACGATTGCACGTCTGTTGGCTTGCACGCATCTCCGTAGCCGTCGTTCACCTCTGTCATCTATGGCCCATTTTGGGTATTGCCATTCTGCCATGCACGGTACACTTCACCACGGCGGCACAAAACTAGCCCTTTCGGAAATACTGCCACCCTTGGCTCGAAAGCCGATGATAATGCCCTTTTGGAGGTCGGATAAATCGCTACGATAAACTCCAACAATTGCAATATTTTCTGCTCCCCTCTAACACCCTTCCTATACCCCCCCCCACCTTTGATTAAACCATACTCCGTACGTACCTTCTGTATTTTTTCTTTTTACTTACGTACTTACAGGTCGTATTTTTTCTTTTTACTCGTTGTGGTTAAAAAGTGTTTTATTTCTTGCATTAGTAATAACATATCCACATCCTTTTTCTTTATAAAAATTTGTTTTCGGTTCTCTGCATTTTATGCATTATTGCCGGTTCCGAAAATTATATTTTTATTTTCAAGCTGTCACAAAGTGTCTTAAAGATAACCAAGTTGTCACGGTTGAAAGCCCAATGGGAGGCGGGCTCCTGGCTCTCAGATCGAGAATTTCTCCTATCCAAACCATCAGAAAGTTTGACGAACTCACAGATAATAATAATAATAATAATAATAATAATAATAATAATAATAATAATAGATAGCCCAATTGGTAGAGGCGTCGGCCATGATAGTCGAGGTTCCTGGTTCGAATCCAGGTCGCAGAATTTTTCAATCGAAAAATTATTACCTGTGTTTGGAGACAGTCTCCAGTTTATAATTATTATTATTAAATATTATATGTTTTATTATTATTATCATATCGTTTATTAGCTATAAAATATAATATAATAATTTAATAGTTGAATGTGGCCGACCTAATTATATTTTTCCAGCCTTTTTTTCAAATAATGAATGGAAGCAAAGTATTATTTAAAAAAAAGGGCTGAAAATTGTATCGGCATATATAAAACAATTTCAGTCTATGATAATTACTCATAAATTTATATCGATTTCACAGATTTCACGAATGCCTAATCTTAACACTGTTCATCTTGCTTGTTCTGCTTTGGGCGTTTCGTAGCCCCGAATTCATTCCTGGATGGGCAGATCAATTTTTCTATAAACAGTACGTATTAACATTCGCATGTATTTATTTTACTAGGTAACCACAAAAGTTCTTGCCGTTTTTATTTCCGGAAAACAAAATGATGTACACAAAAAGTAGCGTATCGCTAGTCCCCAAAGTAATCCCCATTGGCGTCTAGCACTTTCTGCCACTGTGTCTCCAGTTGATCAATCCCCTCTGGCTGTAAAACTTGCCGGTCTTGGACTCAAAGAAGTCCGTGAGTGCCTTTCGTAGGATTTTCTACGAAAATGGTTGTCCAGAGAATGGAAAAGGTGATAATCCGTTGGAGCAAGACCTGGTGTGTAAGGTGGATGACACAAAGTTTTCCAGCCAAGCCGCTCTAAGGTTTCCCTGGCCACCCGCGCCATATGTGGCCAGGCATTGTCTTTGGCGATTCACCAATGCTGGCTCCTTCTGCTGCAATGCCTGTTGCACACGTTCCAACTGCTGGGAGTACAGGTCCCCAGTGATGGTTTGGGCAGTTGATAGCAGGTCGTAGTGAACCATTTAGCATCTAGTCCACCAAACACACTAGACTAGGGGATTCATCAGAAATGACAAATTCTCCCGACCTGAATTTCTGGAACCAATGCCTTGCGGAGTATTCATTCACAGCATCATCCCCAAACGCAAGACACATTCGGCGACTTGATGCTGCTGCTGACAAGCCCACCTTGAAGTCATAAAGCAAGCAACACCTAACCATCTTCTTTGATACCTCCATTTGTCTTCACTTCTGCACGAGATGTGATTGATGTGAATGCCCAACAGCCATGTATTTATACAGGCTAACCTTTCTGCTCCCCCTGACAGATTTGCATATCTTCTACCACTTCCTTTTATGGAAACATAAAAACGGTAAGAACTTTTGTGGTTACCTAGTAGATAGAAATACATAAAAAATTTGAAGACTATTTTACTACTCGTTGAATTACATATAATTATAGTTGTATAATTATCTATCGTATAAGTTCGCCATTATTTATTGATGAAAGCCATTATTAATGTATAGTCATTTTCTACTTTATAGTCATTTTTATACAGGGTGTCTCACCTAAAGTGAACCATTAGCCAATTTCTATAATACAAATCTGATAGGTTTTTATGTGTATGTCATTTCCAAAAAAGAAAAAGATTCAATTTTCGAATATGGAAGCCAACTTTGAAATGTGCAATGGAAACCTCTATAAGCGATGTTGCAGAGACATTTCTGAACGAGGGATCATTTCCTCCTCTAACGCATTGCCTCTTTAAACCATACGTTTACTTTTGTTTTTTTAATTAGACGCACTGTCAACCTTTGTTTTCGTTTAAAACAATTTCTGTTTTTCGATTCATACACATAAATATAATTAATATATAAATAATAATTAGGCTGTACTTTACGAAAAAAAAAAAAAACACCTGCAATGAGGAGCGCTTTTTACATGGAACCATAGGTTAGAATCTCATTTTCGCCTAAAAAATAAAATTTATTTACCTTACAATATTACAAGATAATAATTGAGGAAAATAAAAAAAGGTAGCGTTTAGCCTTTCCTCAACGTTTCTACAATCTTGCAGGCAAATAAAAGATATTTTTAAGGTTAATGGGAATGCTAAATAAGCAAACTTACTCGCCCTATCTTTTAAAATTCTTAATAAAAATCCTGTTTCTCTAAAATAATCGTTAACGAGAAAAAATGAAATCAAATTATACGACTGACCGTTAAGATTTCAGAAGTAGCAAACTTTTGTTCTTCAGCAAAATGATGACTGATAATTTGTAATTCCTAAATTATTAATATATTTTTCATGAGAAAAGGTTTTGGTTTGGTTGGTTTGGTATTAACGTCCCTTTCAACTGCTATGGTCATTTCAGGACGGCGTTATAGGGGCCGGAAATTTTGCCTCGCAAACGACTACACGGGACCAAATGCTTTACTTCCCTTCCGAAGGAAGTGCGTGATCTCAGGATTTCCCCGTGAAAAATCCTCGTCGTCCTCAGCCGGGATCGAACCCGCGTACTCGGGCATCAGAGGCGATCACGCAACCACTGAGCCACCGAGGCCGATATGATTGAGGTGAAGTTGGATTTTTTTCCCTAGGGAAAAAATTAATACAAAAGTTGTTCGGTTTTTGACCAACAGATGGCGTTGTCAGATTACAGATATTAAAGCACTGTAAAAAGAATCTTTTTACAATGCTTTAACAGATATCACCATTAGGAAATTGTAAGCATAGAATGCGGTCATTAATCGATAAGGCGATAATAGATGTGGCTATTCCGTTTAGACAATGAGAACCTAAAGTAGGCACAAATTATCATGGCATCGACGCTGCTTCCGGAGTCATCCTGGAATTCGTTACGTAAGCTTTCTGCTGATTCCATATCTTACCGTCTCATCACTCTCTTCAGCACACTGCGATCCCTGTCTGTCAGTCTCCATGTTCTAGCGGTTTTAATGCTATCATTTAAGTGGAATGATAACCACCTAACCTAACGCCGGTAATATCGCAGAAATTTCACAGTGAAGGTGCAATCATTTCACCATGTCAAAGTGATTTATTTCGCATTTCCTCCCATACTACTGTTTCATCTGCGTCCTTTTATACCTTTGTGATGTCGCACAGTGACGTATATGATAGAATTCACTACTTCGCGGGGATGTCTGAATATTTTTGTCATTTAGTGTATACCTTAATTACAACATAGAACTTAAATAGATATTAAAAACAGCGCTCTGTTTCAGAAAGTGTAAAACTAATTTATTTCTGTTAATTTTTTAGAGGCGTTAAAGATTCAGTAGCGGGATTGTTCATCGTCTTTTTGATGTTCGCCTTACCTTCTCGATTTGACTGGTTTTGTGGCAGATTTGGGGGTAAGTAGATTTAGTGTATGAAGTCATTGTACTGAGTCTACATAAAACTGTACACAGTACGTACTTTAACAGATATTATCTATGGGCTTGTTTCGAAGTTGGATTGAATTATAGCCTTTATGGAAATGATAATTTTTTTTTAATTAAAAAGACGGTGCACCCCCACACTGTCACCAATACGCACCTTAATTTGTAAGGACACCGAATAGGGTTTTCAGAGGTGCAATTGAGTTACCCGCACGTACTCCTAATCTAACGCGAATAAACAGTAAAGGATGTCGTGTCGCTACACTAGCGGCCTTTCGAAACGGCATGTGCACTAGTCCCACTGGAGACTTCGGTCAACGTTACCTAAGCAACACTTCGCTGTAATAATTGGGTATTTCTTGTAATTGTAGAAATCGAAACTAACCTGTATTCATCTCGTGATGTCTGAATAAGTTTAGCATTATAATTTTATACACCTTTTTCTTTTGCTCAAATGCGTGTCTATTTTTGGCGGATTTTGTAGATAGGAAGTAAAGACAATTATAGATAACTAGCAAAGGTACCCGGCGTTGCCCGGGATAATTACACATGGATGTAAACAGAACAATCTCAAAAAATTAAATTAAATTTTGCAATATCTTAAAAATAAACCCATGAAAATGCTTAGAATTAATACAGTAAAAATTCTTAATGAAAATTTCGAAAAAAATCTTTTTAAAGGCTCACAATGGCTGGACCTCTCCAATAATTTCTTACTCACATAATCTTACCTCAGATGTATACTTAGTGTTGTTGCAATTTCCACTCTTCTCTCGATGTGTTCAAGCAAAACTTGGCCATTCATCACTTTGTGCAGTCTAGCGGTCGCCGATTCTTCTATTTACTTGCTTCCCATTTGCTCAATACATCACGGAGCTAAAGGAGTGCTTCCTCTGTCGTCTTTCCACTCTTTCTCAATAGTCTGCTAACTCTCCATTATCTCCAGTTACTCATCATTTTTAAAGATTATCAAGAAATTGTTAAGTACTAAGAACTCTCTTTTCTAAGAAAAGCCTGAATAACAGGAATTCTATGCATTGTTACAAATTGAAACTTATCCATATTACATCATCATTTTATGTTCATTGTTATAATTCTTGGAAAGATTGCTTTAACATTACATCATCATTCTGTGCTCATTGTTATTGGTGAATTGCGCGTTGATACCATTGTTGATGCGAACACAATGGGCCTATTGTTGCACAAACTTTGCCTTGCATTGTTGGTCATGAGATATATATTGTTGGTTCATGCAGTGTGTTTGTGAATTGCGTGCTGATACCATTGTTGATACCTATTGTTGTACAAACTTTGCCTTGCATTGTTGGTCATGAGATATTTCTCATTAATATGCCTTGCCATAACCATGAATATCGATTTTTTATCGATATTTATTATTTTTCCGAAATCTGAGGTAGACAGTGACCTTCCTCATGCTTTGAAGGTCATGTATGCGAAATTTTATCAAGATCGGAATAAAACTGTAGATTTGTATAAAAAACATACACACAGACCCACAGACCCACAGACGCACAGACCCACAAACATCCTTCTTTATATATATAGATAGATTCTATAAATGTTTAAAATGGTTTGTTTTCAACTCTAACAGGGAAAACGTATATAATTTTCAGAGCCCTTTCAATTATAATACCATTAGAAAATACTGAACAATTTTATGAGTATAAAGTTGAACTTTCGAAACCAACCAAACACTGTGGATAAACAACCTTTTTAATACGGTATCACACTAAAAGATGGTCACAGGGTGACTGAAATATGTATATGTTGTATTAGAATAATTATTTTGTGATCAAGAGTTTCCGGATATCTCTCCATGTAGCAACGATGCCTATCCTAATTTACATGCCTGTGACGTCCAAGATAATATAGAGAGAAACATGCCTTAGTGACTCATTTTTGATCTACAGGATGTTCACAAAGTCCGGATACGATTTCCAAAGACTGTAGCGCGTGAACCGCTTACGTTAGGTGAATGACCCTCTCACCATTCTAAAGAGGATGTTCTCAAGTTTTTTTTTGTGGCCGGTAGAGGTTTCTAGGGCGCCTTGGGAGAGAACAGTGAGCCCGGTCAGCGAAGACTTCATCTTTCAATAGGATGGAGCTCCACCACACTGTCATTGGCAGAACGGCATTTCCTTAATGATAAGCTCCCTCAAAGGTGGATTGGCCGCAAGGATAACAGAGACTTACCCCTTTGTGCATGGCCCCCGAGATCCCCTGATTTCCCCCGGATTTGTGCCATGAAGCGGGAGAGGGACATACTGTACATCTGTTACAAAACTGGATTATATTTAGAGTATTTTGCCGTTTCTGCACTTTTATACACACCTACTTTACAAGTAAATATGATTTTTTGAAATCGGATCCGGACTTTGTGAACACACTGTATTTCGATGTAATATGGGTCGCCCAAAAGAGCTCATACGAGCGAGGATTGTCCAGAGAGTAAAGAACGATTGGGTGTATCTCAACAAAAAACAAAAGATACCATAACAAAACTTTATTTGCAAGAATAATAAAACTAATACTACTTATCTACATAATCGCCATTGTTATTGAGCCATTTGTCATAACGAGGCACAAGTTTTTTAATGCCGATGTTATAATCATCTGCCGCCAATAATTTAAACCACGAAGTTACTGCTTCTTTCTGCGCTTTATCACGTTGGATGTGTGTTCCCCGAGAAACCCCTTCATTCGCCAGGAACTAAGAACCCTAGCTTTCCATGGTAATGAACATACCGTAAAATCTTGAATACACGCCCGGGCGTCTATTTGTTTCAATGGTCCGGACCCTCCCGGCGATTAATCGAGACCCGGCGTTTATTTGAGACCCGGCGTTAAGGGATATTCCCAATAACAGGGTGTCTAAATAGGGTGTCCCAAAACGATTGCGTAAAATTCCCTCACTTTTTCCGGTTGATCATGTAATTTTCCCTGACCAATTTTTCGTTTCAATTTCGCATTTTTTTTGCTGATTTTGTAAAATTCCCTGACTTTTCCTAGTTTTCCCGGTCGCTAGTCACCCTGCAATAAATCCGACAAAGTTTTGAATTATTATTATTAGTAGTAGTAGTAGCTTAAAAGCATGTTTCCTATGATGTACATATCGACAATCGAACAGTGAAGTGTATATTTGTTAGGATGGGACGAAAGCAGCGCTTTCACAAAGCTAATCCAACCAGAATAAACTCCAAATGAATACACTGAAGAGTCAAGAAGCCTAACCAACCCAAGCGGTCTTCCATATTATACAAAAAAGAAAATAGGATTGACGATTGTCAGAAACAAAATACAAACGAAATAAAAAAAACACAAGGAAAAAGAAGATTATCACATCTTCCAGTAGTCCGGGAAAGAGACGTTGCTAATATCTTCAAAATTGACGTCAAGAACGTGCCTCGGTTTACGATACTTCGTATGCCAGTTCATATTCAATGAGTTCTTCAGTATTCCATTCACAAGTTTATTGTCGTGAGTCTTCATCTTCTGTATCATAATCAAAAGGAGATCCTGTATAAACTTTCCGATATGGGCCATGTTTAAATCCATGTGGATGGATTGGTTTTTCACCGTCCTTCTGTTCAGCTGAGCAATGGTCCTCAGGGTAACATTCTGGAATGACTGTAGTTCACTCCATCTGGTTTTACAGATAGTCGCCCACGCAGGCATTCCATAGAGGAGTATGGTCCGGATAATCGATTTGTAAGAAGTAGCTTGTTGTCAATGCTGAGGGCGCTGTTGCGACCCATGAGAGCTATGATACTGTACTTAGCCCTCTTCGCTTTGTTCAGAGCATAGGACATATGCCGGTTCCATGAGAGTCTTGAGTCAATGATAACTCCCAGGTACTTGTAGTTGTCCACCCAGTCCAGTTTCTTATTGAACAGAACAAGAGAATCTGGGGGACGCTTGAGCTTCCTATTGAGGTACAAAGCCTTGCACTTTCCGACGTTAAGGTTCAACTTCCAGCAGTTAAACCAGTCTTCTAACTGCTTCAAGGCGCACTGCAGCCGAGTGATAACGTGAGCCGGCTGGTGTGCCCATGTCATATTGGCAGTTTCATCCGCATAAAAATACAGATTACAATTATCGGGTTTCGGGAAATCATGTACAAAGAAATTAAATAGCACAGGCCCGAGGACAGAACCCTGAGGGACACCGGCCTTTACAACACGGGGCGTGGAAAGATTTTCTCCAACTTTGGCTTGATAGGATCTGCCGTCAAGAAAGGATTTCACCAACATATGATGTACATATCTGTCCAGGGTGCAATTTATAATCTGATTGCGAATATTAAATGCAATGGAATTCCATGTCGATATAATGTTATACGGAAAGAATGCCTCACGAAAATTAGGAATTTTCATGGTAGGGTATATTTTCAGTTTTTGAGTTTCCCGTGTTCTTGGAGTATCTATCAGCCAATCTCTAACATAATCCATCGGATGTAGTTGATTAGTTAATGCTCGGTACAGTTCTTTGAGTCTTGCATAGACACTTATGTCATTATGTTGGAATCTCATTGATATTACATGTGTCGGTAATAGTCAGTTCTTGACAGATTTAATGCTATCCTTATTACAATTGCAATTTAATATTAATTTTTTTTTTGTAAAACTGAAAATTAATAATTAGGTAATATGATTTTCTGGTTCGGAATCACTGGAGATAACTGCCTCATTATTATAAAGTTCTTCATCATCTTCGATCTCTTGCAAGCTAATGGTTTCTGAATCCCGTATAGCATTGTGCAATTTCCGCAATATATTTCGGCTGGCAGGGATATGAATCATTTAAACGGGGTCTTTAAATGTTGTTCAGGGTCTTTCTGTGCTGAAAGATGACCCTAAAAAGACCCGACGTTTAATCTAATTTTTTCACCCCACCCGGCGTATTCAAGATTTTACGGTAATCAGTGCGAAGTGACGTTTAGAATTTGTGCGCTCACCGAAACTGTATCAGAGAAAATGGAAACCTGTATTACGGAGCGATGAATCTCGTTACACGCTTTGGCAATCGGTAGGTCGAGTTTGGATCTGGCAGATACCCAAAGAACGCTTCATACCTGACTGCGTAATAACTGCTATGAATTTCAGAGCAGATGGTGTCATGGGATGGGGCTCATTTTCATGGTTTGGATTGGGACAACTTGTTCCAATAGTAGGAACTAGGACGTCTGCAATTACTTTGACTTTTGGACAAGGCTTCTAACGTTACATATTTGACTATTCCTGTACCAACATGACAATGCTCTTTGTCACAGTACAGGAATGGTTTGAGGAGTCAGGGGTTGAAAAAAATGGATTGGCCTGCACATTGCTCCGATATAAATGTCATTGTGCACTTGGGGTGAATTGTAGCGACATCGCCCAACGTCTGAAGGAAAGTCTTTCTCAGAGTAGAGCCGTAATAAAAGCAAAGAAAGATTCAGACCACACTAGTCTTCGTGACACTATGGTTGTAGTGTAAAAGAAAGTCAGGAAAATTAATCGTATAGTGTATATAACATGAACAGACTGACAAGATTACTAATGATAATAAAAACTGTATATAAACAAGGAAAGAAACAAAATACTTCTGACTTTGACCCTAACAAAATTCATAAAGAAATCCGAATACGTATTACGAAAGCAATGTTTTCATTATTTAGCAGGAATTAAATGGAGATGTGGAGTCTTTTTTTTTTTAAAGCAAAGTCATATTTCCAGGAGCCAATCGGATGATAAATTGATTTTCCGATTATAATATGGTTCATCTTTCTGGAGTCATGAATCGTTGACTGAGCCTTAATCCAGGCTTATTTTCTTTTTTGGTATTTTGTATGCTAAATCTTTCTAATGAACCCAGGAGATAAACGTCTTGAATGGTAGGAAGTCTCGAGTTCGAATTTATGTTTCATTTTAGCGAATATCTACCAACTGATGACTTCTCCGATCTTCAAAATTTTCGTTGTGCCAAATATTCTTTAAATCAGGTCAACGATGGTTAAACATCATTTCTGAATTGACGAAGTTGGTCGTTCCGTTGCCAGTTTTTTTCTAATTTTTTTATTTTGAACTTCAGATTCAGATAGAGCATGAAAAAGCAAGTAAAAGTCATAATAGGCACATATCTATTCGGGAACATGGCCAAAATGGCGGATAATGTTTCATTTTGGTCCTTCGAGCCGACTAGATAGGAATGTTCACCGATTATAAATTTTATTAATTTTGACACTCTATCGAATCTGAAATGAAAATCGAAACTTCAAAAAATTTGGCGATGGAACGACCGACTTCGCAAATATAGTAACCATTTGTTTACTTAACTTCGTTCTGGCAATGCAGTATCATTCTCACCTAGTTTTAATATTTATTTTCGTTGCCTAGGTTAAAGTTTAGGGGTTTTTTTTCAGTCAATTAATAACAGTCCAGTCTTTTCATGGTCTAAGACTAACTTTTGCGTTATTTAAAAGGTTCTTCGTGGATTTGTTTTTTAATGTCAAGGCCACCTGATGATTCTTGAAAATGGAATGTAGTCCCTTGGTTAACTTTTTATTGTAGGCAATTAAGATTCTATGCATTTGTTTTGATATTCCTTAGAGTGTAGTCAAGCCGGAAACCAGTTTTTAAAAGTCTCATTTCTCGATATTATAATTGAAAGAAATGGTGAATCCTGTCATTACATCAAACAAACTAAATTACATCCCAAACGACTCTAATCATCCCTTAGAGAGAAGATACCAACGTTTATCTATATGATTGACAGATCTCTGAATCTACTAATAAAAAAAGAATTTTAAGAAAGAAATTAATGAAATCACACACAACCTCCCCAAATTTAATACCTGCTGAATGAATAAGTATTGCTTTGGTACTGCGGATACAGGTATTAGTTTCTATATTTCTGAGTTTTTACAAAGTAGTTGAGGCGCAATTGTTGTTCTGATAAAATGGTTTCTGAGGAAAAATTCTGCGACCCGGGTTCGAACCACGAACCTCGACTATCATGGCCGACGCCTCTACCAATTGGGCTATCGCAGACACCACGGAGTCGCAGAATTTTTCCTTCCATTTTTCAATTGAAAAATCATTACCTATGCTTGGAGAGCATCTCTAGTTTATAATTATAATTATTTACTTGTGAGTTCATCAACTTTCTGATGGTTTGGAGTGGAGAAATTCTCGATCTGCGGGCCAGGTTCCCGTCTCCCATTGGGCTTTCAATCGTGACAACTTGGTTGTCTTTAAGACACCTTGAGACAGCTTGGCTGTCCGTGGTGTCTGCAATAACCCAATTGGTAGAGGCGTCGGCCATGATGGTCGAGATTCCTGGTTCGAATCCGGGTCGCAGTATTTTTCTTCCATTTTTCAATTGAAAAATCATTACCTAAGCTTGGAGAGCATCTCCAGTTTATAATTATTTAAGTGCACGATCTTTTGGTAATGTTCAAACTTAGCTCAACAAATGAGAATAATTATAGCGAATTATATCGATCCTTCCTTTTATCCAATAAATTTTTGGCTAGTCTAAACCTTGCCGCTGAGAATGAAGGAATAGCCTTCGAAATACGTATCCGGTGTTCCATATATCGGATGTTTATTTGTGGTAAGAGTTTTTCCTTCATATACAGACAATTCCACGCCACAGTTTCTTTTTATTTTTTCATATACGCTCGTACATATACGTGAAATAACTCATTCAATAGATGTTTACTTTTATAAAGCTTCTTGTTATCGGCTGCAAATTTTACACATTTTTACTATCAAACCGTCACCTAGTGGCGAGAATATAAATTATTTTCTTTTCTTTCACCGAAGAAGTTCAATAGCCTCAATAGACTTGTATATATACAGGGTGATTCAAACTCAATGTAAAAAGCTTATAGGGGAGGTAGTATGGGTGATACTAAGCAAAAAAGTTCATCCGAATTTGAATGATTACTGAGATATGAACAGAAATAAAAATGCCGCCACTAAAATCAACAGGTTAATAACTCAGGTCCTGCAACGCCTAGGCCACAGGGTACATAAAACTGTTTACCGTTAAAATTTGATCGAATTTCAAGGAGTAGTTTCCGAGCTACGCACTCAAAATCGTAACACGCGCTCCACAGTGGGTATTTGGGCAAACACCTGGCCAAAAGTCGTCATTTTGAAATCTATTGTTTAGTACAAAAAAGTTATTTTATGTTGAGTTAAACAAACATAGAGTCATAAACACGCTCTTCCCACTTTGCCAAATTGACGCGACGCGACTGACGAATTGCAATCAAGAACAGCTAGCTGCTGCAACTCTTGTTAATGTGTTGTCAAATGTACGTTCACTGTATTCGTCACTGGAATGAAGGCCTATGATAAATATGGTTCGTCACATGGTTAAATACTTTGTATTTCATATTTGCATTTCAAAATTTACTTATTTATAGTTTGACTTATCAAACATAAAGCTTTTTCTTTAAGTGTCAAGCTTTGTCGGGCAAAAGTAATGATAGCAATGATAAAGCTTTCGATATTATATGACACGTTTATCAAAGAAAATCTTGCGCATGTTTGCGCCCTTTTTTCAAAGACATATGATTAATGTTGCGAAATTTTCAGCATATGCAACTGAGACTGCAGAGCTATACGTGAAATTATACAACTGGCACCCTATGACACCAACAGTTCACAAAATATTGATTCACGGGCCAACTGTGGTTTCTGAAGCTATATTACCAATTGGTTACTTTTCAGAGGAAGCTGCAGAAGCCCGTAACAAGCATTTCGGTTCGTACAGGTTGAACTTTGCAAGAAAATTCTCTCGAGAAGTCTGCAATAGGGATATGTTAAACAAGCTTTTGCTCACCTCGGATCCTCTGCTGAGTAGCCTTAGACACAAGTCAAATAAAAGGAGCAAACCATTTTGCAGTTTTTATTTGGAACTTTTTATTACCGAATCATGTTCCGTGCCAACAGAAGCAGGTGTTGAGAAGACAAAAGACACTACAGAAGCAGAAAAAGCAAGTGATGACTCGGAAGAAGTGACCGAGTCAGAAGAAGAGGAAACGGAAGTAGATGTAGACAAATCCGACTAGAAATAATGTTTTTGGCATAAACAAATGAGTTAATTTTTTATAGCTTGTGTTTTTTTTTTGTATGCACTATCATTTAATTTATTGTCTCTCTGCTTTTGTGTGTGATTTTCCATTTGTCAATTTCAGATTTTGATTACTTATATATTTTTATTGCATCATCATTGATCTTAACTCATGCATAATGTTTTATCACGCGTATTACCCATAGAGTGCTTTAAATCATATTTATAATAATAATAATAATAATGATAATAAATGCTTAATCAATTACAGCTTTTTGCAATTGGTAAAATGTAGTTTTCATTTGAAAAGATTATTTTTTCAATTACAAACTACATTTTAGCAATTGCAAACTACATTTTACCAACTGCAAACTACATTTTACCAATTGCAAACTATATTTTACCAAATGCAAAAAGCTGTAAAATGTACTTCTTTTCATTTGAAAATTGTGTTTTCAGTTAATTTCCATCGTAAAAATACTGTCATGATTTTGGCCAGAAATTTGACTTAAATACTCCTCTGTGCGCTGGTTAGTACTCCCATGTGAGCACTGCTACGATTTTGAATGCGTAACTCGGAAACTACTCGTTGGAGTACGATCAAATTTTAACGGTATAACAGCTTTATATACCCTACTATTCCTCCAAAATTCATTATTTTAGGCATTACAGAATCTGAGTTATTAACTTGTTGATTTTAGTGACGGCATTTTTATTTCTGTTCATATTTCAGTTATCATTCAAATTCGGACCCATG
>JAHWFO010067869.1:2160-12647 GCA_023313115.1 Rhysida immarginata
CCCCCACTTTCGTGTACCAGCCACAGAGCAGAGTCTGACCTTCAATCAAGGAAATTCTTTTATTCCTTCGTCATTTCTGGCGATTCTCCTCATTTCATTCGTGGAGCTGTGAGCAAACTACAAGTCATGTGGCACGGACGAGGAATCACATCATGCACCCTGTATAAGGGTTCAAATTTAAAACTGTTAATATTGTAAACTATCACATGACTTCTGTCGACTAACGAGTTCATGCACTGAACTATCGTACATGTTCTTGAACTCGCCCTAAGTTCCAGTTGAATTTTCATAATCAAAATACGTCACTTCCGGTCATTTCCGACTTCATTTGACATAACTTCTGTACAAGGCCATATGCATTCACTTCCAGTTCCGATCATCGCAGAGTGTCCCAGTTTTGCCTTTTGAAAATCTGGTCACCTTATTTAAGATGACTTCTTTTTTCACTCTTTCACTTTATGAATTTACAAATGTCATTGGCCTGCTTACACTTATCCATTTGCATGCCTAAATTGGGCAGTTTCTAAGTCAAGCAATGTATTTTTTAATATAGCCAAAAAATTTTTGTGGTTGAATTATTCTCTTGATTTTAGTAGTTATTTGTTTCATCAATACTTGAAATTTAATTTTGAATAAATGCATATTGATGGATAAAGTTTACAGTTGATCCTCGATTTTACGGACCTCAGTTTTATGGATTTCAGACTTTCCAGACACATTTTCTACTGAAATTTTTTGTACTTGTTGTGTTGTGTGCGCTGACTGGTAGTAAGTTTACGATACGTCCACCAGTTAGCATTCACAGCAGTAGTACCAGGGAAGACGAGGAACGGGAAGCGCAGGTCGTAACCGTTCCAATGCTATTCAAGTGAAATCGAAACAGTGCCACTGGTCTCCAATGGCCAGGCTGCAACAAAAGGAACTTCCGCTCTTGATAAACCCTCCCTCCGGCCTTCATGGTGCTGCTCTACAGGCTTCTCCTACCCCCCCTCCCCACCCGTGCTGTTCTTTTAACCACCTTTTCGTAAATGCTATTTTATTCCATTCATTTAACTTTAGGCGTACGTATCTCTTCATGTTCCTAATCTGCTGCTGTTCTGTTCTGATGTCAACGCAGCGCAGTCTGGCACCGCCTGTCTTTGACTTGTCGGCGAAAAAAATAAAAATCGGGCACTTAGTTGCTGGATGCACTGATGACACTCGTTGAATAGAAGAACAACTGCCATGAATGCACCGTGCAGAAAATGGCTCTTTGAAGAAAACCAATCACCTTGTAGGAAATTAGATACAAATTACATTTTATCTAAAGAAGGCTAGATTAGAGAGAAGCAACAATATTATATATACATGTATATTACCATTAAAAGGTATTGTTGCTTTCCAGATTGTTTAAAAAGTTCAGCTGAAGTATGTGTCAGCATTATTTGTATTACCTCGGGAAATCCGGACTTTGAGATTTTCCGGACAACCCTCTCCCCTAATTAGTCCGTAAAATCGAGGGTCAACTGTATTTAATAACACGTTTTATGACCTTGTATTAGTAGAATATAAAAACACACTGGTTTGGTTTTCTTTAGTAGTATGTTTATTGAGATTTGTAACATCAGCAGAACACTGTTTTTGCATTATGCCTAGGGATCCCAGATTTTCACTTGGACTCTTATAAAGTAACCTGAGAAATAAGTGAAACTTTATAAGCATCTATATGATCTAATAAATCTTTTCGGAACACCAGGTCAACTTGTGAAAAACTGGGACTGTCCTGGGAAAACGGACGTTTGGAATCCCTAATTATGCCTTTCTTAGTGTCAAACAGTCACTATTGCAAACTAAGTTATTGTTTGAGAAAGTCTCGATGCTGAATCAATTGGCATGCTAACACAAGTGTCAATGAACATATCTCTAAATAAGTAGATAGAGGCTTAGCAGTACATAGAGAAATAAACTTTGTAGAGAGCAGAAACCAAATAGCTTTGCCTTTTATTCCCAGCATTATCCAGAGAATTGATAATAATTAGTGTGAATAAAAGGCCCAACTAATCAGTATCTGATCCCTAGAGATTGATCTGGCAGAGGGTAAATTTGTCATTTTTATTATTTAATAATAAGCTATCAAAAATTTTAACTATCCTGGGTTGGCGACTTGTATTAAGTTGCCAATAATCTACACAGGTAATAAAACTGTAGCTGACCCAGTGTCTGTACATAGAACAAATTTAAGAAAATCTTATGCGACACTTTTTACTAACACTACCAGAAGCCAAAACGATCATTTTTAGAATTTTTGTCTGTATGTCTGTCTGTATGTTTGCTTGTTACTTCATCATGCGGAAACTACTACATGAAAATTAATGCGGTTTTCATAGCCGCATTGTTTTAGGTGTAAATTAAAAACTGGTGTATGTTTTATCATGATACGCCTTCTAGAAGCAGAGTTCTAGGCTAAATTCTCTTAAGCTGGCGAACGAATAAAAGCTGATATGCCGTCAAGGTATACTTTAGTTCACAAAACAAACAACTACGTAACAATGTATTATGCGTTTAGCAGCAAATACGTAGCATTAGCTGACAGTTTTGTTACATTGTACGATCGTTAAAGTGCATTGTTAAGTTTGAACTGTAGCCAAACTCATGCAATACAGCGGGCAAAATCAACGCCACATAAAAAACAAAGCCTGCTCACTGCATCATCAAACCTGAGCTGACAATTCAACTTTCATTGTTTACAACAAACGAAAAAGCACCTGTTGTAATCAGTGTTTTCGTTTGTTGTAAACAGTGAAAGTTAGATTGTTAGCCGTCGTTTGATGACGCAGTCAGCAAGCAGTGAGCAGGCTTTGTTTTTTAGGTGGCATTGGCAAAATCGACTCTTCAGTAAAACTATGAATTACTAAAGTACGGCAATTACCTTCCCCAATGCTAGCAGCTAATACAGGTTTTTGATTGGTTGGTTTGAGGTCACGTGAGTTTTTTTAGCCAACTTTGGCCCGGGCATTTATACATTTATTAAGTTTTATTATTTTAAACATTGAAAACAAAATTTAAAAAAATAATAATAATTACAAAAATATGGTTTCACGCAAACTATCTAATCTTACTTCTGTTTCTGCACGACCTAAACGAGCACGATTGCAACATCCAGCAGAAAGCTAGCCAGAACGTGCTCAGCGTTTGGAGTTGCAGCGTTCTATAATTGCGATGTCTCGATCTCTGGAAACTCCATCCAAGCGTGAAGCTCGGTTGAATTATTCCCGAGTGCAGTTCGCTCGTGCTCGCTCTTTAGAGACATGTGATCAACATGACTCACATTTGGATGCTAATATAGAGCGATCCAAAAGTCGCGCACATCGAAGTAATGATAAAAACCAGATGACATAAAATAATACTATTTACTACTATTTAATATGTATTTACACAATACATCTATATTTTTTACAACAGATGCTCAAAATATAAAAGTTTCAAAGCAGCCGATGAAACTTTTCAACTATTACGTCATTTATAGACAATCAAATTTGGATGTGCAAGATTTTTGGATCATCCTGTAGAAACTGAAATGCTGTGTTATGGTCTGAATAGTAGTGAGGAACGTCAACGTCATTTGAGACCGACCGGTCTCGCCACGCAGAAGCCCGAAGTGTGGAAACTCAAGAAGATTGTGAAATTCCTTTTCTCTCTGAGTGTACGCGGCATAAAATATCACAATCTCTGGCCACTGATGAGGAACGGGAATTGCATTTGTCTGCTGAGCGTTTGTGAGCCATGAACATTCGCATCTATTGGAGACAAAAGAGCAGCATAAGCTTCGTTTGTCTGCCGCCCGGCGTCTGTACCATGATAGACGAGATGTGGTCGTGAATCATTTGTCACAAGAACGCAGCCGTTTGCAGGAAGTGCATCATGCCATTTACAGATTGTTTTAATGAGTCGATGGTTTATGAACCTGAAGAACTGAGGTAGCTAGAAAAAGAAAAAAGCAGATTTGATTACGATTCAGTAATTAAATATTCCGATTATTCCCAACAAGGCCCTATGGACGAAATGTGCACATATTGTTGTGTCTTCAAGTGGAAGAGAGAACCTAATGGAATGTGCTGTTCTTCAGGGAAGGTTCGACTAGAAAGAATCCAAGAACTACCGAAGCCATTGAGAATATCTAGAATCGAAACACTTTTGGGTTGCATATGGGCCTATAATAGTACTTTTCAAATGACTTTTTTCGGAGCAAATCAGATCACTGAAAATGCATTTTTGCCCACATTCGAAATGCAGAGTCAAGTTTATCACTTAATTGGCTATTGTAGCTGATTACCAAGACCAGGTAAATGTTATGCGTCAACATTTTTGTAAATTGAACGCTGAATTAGTAAGTGGGTTACAAAGTATGCTCCATCGCGAAATGTTTCGGTTTCGAAGAGATGCTGACAAACGCCATTAGATGGCAGCACCTTAAAATGCCCCTAGTTTGTGTGCGATGATGGGACCAGTATGTTAACAGCTTCAAAGTTGCACTTGATTCTGTTCCCAATGATGAACAGAATAACTATAAGTTTGTAATTGCTGCCGACAAAAGACTAACAGGAGCTCACCCAGATCGATACAGTGCTCCTATCATGAACGAAGTAGCTGTCCTTTTGGTCCGTTTGATAGGAGGGATATTATTTTACGTACACATGATGATCGTCTTCACAGGATCAGCAAAACACACCGTGCCTATGGTTTGTTACAGTACCCTTTAGTGTTTTGTTGAGGCGAAGATGGCTATATTTCCCCTTTATAATTTTGATCCACAAATAGGTGCTACAAATTTCAACAAGAAAACTTCCGTTATGCAGTACTACAGTTTTATAGTCCAGTTATGTGAGAACGAGGTATCCATCTGCACAGATTTCATGGAATTTTCAGTCAGTTTTTAGTAGATATGTATGCCAAAATTGAAACTCATCTGCAATAATCAAAGACAATTACATGGGGAAAATTATGTTGACGTTAGAGAAGCTTAGCAGCGAGATACCGATGCCTGAAAAACGTAGACAGAATGATGATTCTCTCATCCACATTCACTGGAAGATTAGATACATGCACGAGCGCACTCAAGATGCGCTCTGCAATGTCCGGAAAGTGTAAATCCACCCATTTGGGTGACTTTTGGTGAAAATCATGAAAGTTTGATAAAAAGTGTGCACGAAACTGTAAATCCACCCATTTGAGTGACTTTCGGTGAAAATCATGAAAGTTTGGCAAAAAGTGTGCGACGACCAATCCTAAGTAAGCTGAAATAAACACCAACTTGCTTCCTGGGCAGGCATCATATGACAAGAACAATTTGATTTCTTGGGTATTTCATTTAAACCAGAATCATCTGATAGACTTTCTTACAAAAGAGAAGGTATTTGGAGCTGCCTGATGCTACATGTTCTCAATAGCATGGCAGAAACATGGTTTATCACACTCGCATAATCTTTTGTGGCTTGAAGAGAAGATTAGGCTGAACCAAATTGATTGACTCATTAGCACGGAAATTCCAACCCTGAAAGTGATCCCATTTTACACAAAAATCAACATGATTCATGGCCTCTGTGGCATATTAAATACATGTTCATCTTGGATGCAGGACAGTCGTTGCACGAAGAGGTTTCCTAAAAATTTCGTCAGCGATTCTGTGACTGGTGAAAACAGGACACATCTTACCAACGCTGCACGCCTCAAGAAAGTGGATTCACAGCTGAGATAAATATCCACGGCCAAACTGTTGTAGTAGACAAAAGGTGGATAGTACCATACTCGCCGTTGCTTTCGCGAGCATTTGAAGCTCACGTAAACGTCGAATACTAAGTAGCTTGGAGAGTTTTCAAACATGTTACTAAAAATCGGAGAAGGTGTATTGCCTGAATCAAATGGTCTTATGACTCTACCAGAGAGCCTTTGCAAAACTGTTCTTACAGTCGAGCCTTTACATTTCGTTTATGGAAAATTTACCCAAATAAGACGTCAAGAAAACTCTTGGTTGTGAAAAAGAGCCTAAAAATGAGCAAGCGACTGCAATAAAACCACAGCATTTTGCGAAACATTGAAGGTAATGAGATGGTATATAACTCTATAAATTTGGTATTGGATCAAACTGATGCCACCACTTATGCGGTAGAGTTTTTTAAACTCTCTTAGTGCATAGTGACTTCCCACGCATAATATCTCCCTGAAAGTCGGTGTTCCGATAATGCTTCTTTAGAACATAACCCCTTCGAAGTTGTGTAATGGAACTCGGCTTAAAGTAGTATCGCTGCAAAATAATATTATTGAAGCGGAGATCCTATTGAACTGTGGTGCTAGTGGGATGCTTTTCATACCCCATATATAGCTCCTTCCAAATAACTTTCACTTTCAATTTAAGCACGTGCAATTCCTAGCTAGCGTCTGTTTTTCTATGACTATTAAGAAGTCGCAAGGGCAGATACTCTGGGCTGCTGGCCTCGCTCTCAGAACCAGCTGCTTCTCGCACGGACAGTTATATGTAGCCTGCTCTTGGGTCACTAGATAATCTGTTCATAGTAGCTTCTATGGGAAAAACTGAAAACGTTGTTCATAAAGAATTCCTTTAAATAAACGGCGAATTAAGCTATACCTTAAGTGATAATAAGCGTGTTGGCTTACTGCTTTTATTCTGTTTTATGTTCTTTGTATGTGTTCCTTTGTGTCAATAAAGAATGTTTGTATTGTATTCTATTATACAAAGCTATAGTGAAGTACCTGTACATAAAATAATTTCTATGTTTTCCAACTTTTATTAAACTATGTTCCGGTTTAAAAATTTTAAACATCCATGCAGATGAAGTCGCAGGCAACAGTACAGTATAAATCATTGAAAATTTTGATACAATTTATCTATTGAATTTAATACAGTGATAATTTAATGATATTATATTTTTAGATATTATACACAATGAATTTATTGCTGAATTTCCCACAAATTCATTGAATCAAAAAAAAAAAAAAAGTTTAGTTTAATAAAAATGGTTACTGTAAAATCAGATACCAATTAATAGCATGTTCTCTTAAATTTTAAGGAAAATCTCCAGAAACAATTAGAACACCATCCCCTACAAAAACTGGAATCACAGCACAGAGTCCTTTATCTAGCGCGTCCAGTGGATTCAGTAGCAGACGAAGTTCTCAAGACAACATCATAAATTTAGATGGTGAAGTATTATTATAATGTTTTATACATTTAAGAAAAACCTTTTTATTTGTTTATTTAATGGCACAGTTTTTAATTCTTATTGCAAGTTATGTGTTTCCTTTAGATTGATTTTGCAAACTATTGTATTGGTGCATGTAAAATGTTCACTTATATATAGCATTTCACATGTTCTACATGTTTGGCATAGTGGTGTTATCCAGCAACATGTGATTTGTATTATTTTGTGACGAGGTTTGACCTCAAGTGCATAGGCTATGGCCTAAACTCAACATGGAGACAGGCCAGTTGTGCACAGCTTTTCTTTATGAAAATCTAGTTATTTTGAAAATTATCCAGGGAATATGATAATGATATCATGAATAAATTGGGAATTATAATAATGCTGGGAATAAAACGCCAAATACAGCAATTTGCTTCCACCCTGTATTTATTTCCTTTAATGCACTTCAAACCTAGCATTAACTTTGCACCTAAGGACAATCCAAAAAAAAGGATGACCTTTTTATTCAATAAATAAAGTTAGTAATTCTCTTAGTTAATAGGTAATTCACTGATTCCACATTAGCTGACAGGTAGGCTCTTATCACAATTAAAAGGGATCTACACAATATATCTACACAAGGATATGTCATATAGATTCACTATCTGTTGTCTAAGAACAGCATATAATAGATTTTTACATGTTACTCTCACTTGATAAAACTATGTTCATCACCAAACTTTGTACTTGTTTGGATCTGTAATGGAGAAGACGACAAAAATACCACTTATCCACCAACAAGAGACGATGTAGTGCCTGTCTATTTTATGTTTTGATTTGTTTATTATACTGCATAGTAAAATAAACTACATGATCAAAGGAGTTGGGACACCCCTGTGAACACTGGGGTGTTTCTCCTGGACTGGACTGGGCCCGCTCATCAAGGTGGATGGAAACCTCAATGCTGATGGCTACAGGACCATTCTGGATAACGGGGCACTTCCAGCGCTGTGGGAACATTTCGGTGACGGGCCGTTCCTCTTCCAGCACGACAATGCGCCTTGCCACAAAGCAAGATCCATATCCGACTGGTTTGACGAGATGCGGGTTGAAGAACTGGATTGGCCCGCCCAGAGTCCTGATCTCAACCCCATCGAACATCTTTGGGACAAACTGGAACGACGTGCGAGATCCAGGATGGTTCGCCCTACATCTGTCCAGGAACTGACCACGACACTCCTCGAGGAATGAAGGTCAATACCTGTGGACACATACAGTAAACTTGTGGACAGTATGCCGTGTAGGGTGGAGGCAGTGATAGTAGCTCAGGGTGGTCCTACACACTAATGATTGAAGCTTTTTGCGACTTTATGGTAGAGCAACAGGTATCCCAACTCCTTTGATCATGTTGTGTAGATAACTGTGATCTCAAAGAGCTATAGAGAGCTTTCACAGATAAGAGGCACTATGTAATTCAGTGATTGAAAGACTTGGATTATGTAAATTTAAAGCTGACCCAACTGTTATTATCTTTAACTTTTTAAAGACTTGCTTTTCTTTTAATGCTTTTGTTCTAAACTAATCTAACATACTATATCAAGCCAAGATGACCATTAAAATGCAGAATTGTCCCATTTGTTGTAATCATCACATCAGCAAAGATAATGCAAATCACCCTTTATGGGGTGCAGTTACATGTATTTTGAATAATACTGACAATAATAATTTGTTGGACGGAAGTGCATCAATGTAAACGTTATAGCTTCCTATTTTTATGAGGATATTTAGATTGCATTCTCATTGACATTTTATATGCACCAACTCATTATAATATTTTTTAAATAATGAGAATTGGTATCTTTACTTTGAATATTGGTAAAGTTTGAACCTAACTGTTAAAAGTAATACTAGTTACAAAGTGAAATTAAATTTCTGATTATAATATGTGTGATTATGATTAAAATATTACAGACCTTACCCTGGTTCAGCAACAGTTGACAGAAGTTAATCATCGCTATGATTTAATTGGCATGAAATTGAATGATCGTTCATCTGAATTAGATACTATCCGAGAAGAAGTTAAAAAACATTTGGAAATTTTGCGTCAGTTGACAGCATGGATTACAGGAAAAGAACGAACTGTTCCTAAAGATTCTGTGCCTTCATCGCGAGAAGAGGCTGAACGCCATATAAAGAACATCAAGGTAATGTCAATTAAAATTTAATAATTTTCATATTAGAAGGGTTGTTCTTGGTATGAATTGTCGTAGAATGAGTTGTTGGTATTTCTAAAAGGAACAGGACAGATTCCCTATAGTACCACTATGGGACAATTTATTCTTTCAATTTGGACTGATAAAGTATTGCTTTTGTCAATGAATTTATATTAATTAGATAATGCCCTACAATCTGGCAAATAGAATTACCAGTAGGTCTCTTATCTTCAATAGGGAAATAGTTAGGGATGTAATGACATTGCTTAAAGGGGATGAGTATATTAATACAGCTTTTTGCATTTGCTTTAACTCAGTTTTCAAAATTTTAACGTAGTTTTCATGATATTTAATGCAGTTTCCAAAATATTTAACGCAGTTTTCAAAATATTTAACGCAAGTTTCATTGGAATTATTATAATTTTTAGAAAATTAATAAAAAAATTTTGGGTAAAATTTATTTAATTTTTACTGCTTTTTAAAATATTTTTAGCCTCGTTTAAATAAGTTAACAGCATAAAGAGGTGGTTTATAACTTTTTATAGAACTCACAATGTATTAGTAAAAGTTTACTGAATTTATAATGTTTATACAACTACCGGACTCCACAGTATGTATACAAAAATTACAATTTATTGTAAAATATTAAAAAAATAAAGAAATGCTGTTAAAAACGTAAGTTACTGTAAATGAGTAGAATTTTTAATGAATTTATAAAACTTTTTTTTTTATTGTCATGTTGTTACTATAATATATTCAAGACAATGATGATTGGCGAGAATAAGCATATATAATTACAATTCTTACTTACAATTTACTATAAAAAATACGACAACAACAATGAAAAACCATTACTTACAGCAAAAAAAAAAAAAAATTATACGCAATTTAAATCTTAAAATGTGGCTAAGTTATTTCATTGTATAAAAATTTGGTATGACTCTTAGTTTACAAAAAATGATTTTTTTTATTTACTGTAAAAGAAATTATTTGTGCTGTTATAAACCAACTCTGTTTATGCTGTTTACTCATTTAAACGACGCTAAAATTATTTTAAGAAGCAGTAAAAATTAAATAAATCTTACCCCCCCCCCCA